>CAUYQV010128788.1:0-22229 GCA_963574575.1 Galagoides demidoff | reverse complement strand
GTAAACTCCTAAATATTTCATCTTCTTTGGCACTACTGTGAACGGAATAGAGTCCTTGACTGCTTTTTCAGCTTGGCTGCTGTTGGTATATACGAAGGCTACAGATTTATGAGTGTTGATTTTGTATCCTGAGACGCTGCTCTATTCCTTGATCACTTCTAGGAGTTTTGTAGTAGAATCCCTAGTGTTTTCCAGATATACTATCATATCATCTGCGAAAAGTGAAAGTTTAATCTCTTCTGACCCTATATGGATTCCCTTGATTGCCTTTTCTTCCCTAATTTCGATGGCTAAAACTTCCATTACAATGTTGAAGAGCAACGGAGATAATGGGCACCCTTGCCTGGTTCCCATTATTTCAAAATTCAACTTCAAAAAGTTTTCTTAAGTTGCTCAGGGTTATACTTGTTGTAAAATTCGAAGCTGATTTACATGCAAAATTTTCTGGTTTCTTTCTACTATGTCATGCTAAAAAACAGTAAGAATAAATAATCTTAGCTAACATTTATTGAATGCCTACTATATATCAGACACTATGCTAATATTAGAAATATTACTTCTAACATTTTTAAGCAATCTTACAATAAGGGCTTCTTATTCACAATTTACAGATGAGGAAACTAAGGTTCAGATAAGTTAAAACAGTTGAAGCTCATGCATACTATAAGTGATTAAGGAGGACTTTGAATCAAAGGCAAATCAAGTCCAATGATACTGGAGAAATCTTCAAAACACTGATGGAGCCTACAGATAGTCAGTTAGCAGCATTGCTTTTAGTAAATGAAGAATTGGCTATGTCTCTTAGAAAGGCATTAAAAATTCCTGAAATATTTGGGTTCAATTTAACCCTATGTGGTGCATGATGGTGTGGGCATTTTCCTTACTGTAAGTGAAGCAAAGATTTGAGGCATTTTCTTCTTTTTTCCAGCCCTCAAGCTGGTCCTTGTTGTCAGGTCCAGTCCCTGCCTTGACTTAGCTCAGTTATAGAAAGCACAATAACTCTACTTCAAAAACCACTTCAGCATTTTCAGAGCTCTATCTCATTTTATTCTTAGGAAAGTCCCGGAGGTTGGTGGGGTGCATATCATTATACTCATTTTACAGTGGAGGAGAGTGAGTTTCAAAGTGAGTTGTTACTATTTGCTACGTACGGGGGAAAAAGCAACTTGAAGCCTGACTATTTGAACGCAATTCTAATTCTTTTTTCAGAGCACTAAGCCTGTTTTAGATTAAGAAAAAAAAAATCCAAGAAAAAATAAGGGATAAATTTGGCTAGCATTATCTTTGAGTAGTAAAACACACACACACTCACACACACATATAAAGTGGGAAAAAGATCTCCTTTCCTTTTTTCAGTCTTCAGACTAAATTATTGCATTTCAGCACTGGCACTCAAAAGTAATTTGCAATTGAGAATTCTTTCTTAAGGGCAGAGGGCTTTTTGGTGTGACCTTATTTTCCATGTGGTTCCAAATAAGTGGGCTTGGTGTACTCTATTATGTCCAGACTGGTGTTTATAGTGCCATCCTCAGATGATGTTACTTAATGATGTAGATCCTGATATTACTCTTCCAAAGACTGAGCTACAGATGCCAAAACTTTATGATGACAAGTCATAGAATTGGAATGAAAGAAATGTGATACTCAAACCTACTAACTCAGATAATGTACAGAAATATTTTTAAGCCAGTGGTTCTCAGTCTTCCTACTTGGGAGGGAGATGATTTTTCTGAGCAATGTTGCAGAGAGAAAAATTTAATCCAAGTGTGCGATTGCCAACCAAAAGAATGATTCCCTAACTATGGTAGGAAGGGTCCCCCTTTTCTCTTGAACGACTATCTCAACACAAAACTTATGTGCCTCCTTAGGCACCACGGTCACTGCACACTTGTAGGACCTTCAACTACGTAGCTACCATACCTGCCCACCACAGTTCAACTGACTGGAACTGACTGGTAACTTGTCTTGGAAGTTCCCTTAGCTCTTCACCCTCAACTGTGCACACAAACTCTCACACACACGATGCCAGGCCCACTGGCACTCACCTAGAGTTTTTGGCTCTTCCTGTCATTTCCAGACTTGGATGAAACACCAACACCATACCTTGGGTTAGGGTCTGGCATCTCTAGTAAATTACATATAATGTTACATTCACGTGATAGAACTTGGGAATGTGAGAGAGTTAATACCTAATGGGGGAAGTTTTGACTAGTGAAAAACAGGCAGTAGAAGGCAGGTGGGAAGATAAACTCCTTCTCCTTCATTCTCCTCAGAGAGTATTAGAGGCAGGGTTTTTCCTTGTGCCCCATTGCAAGATGTCTCACATGCCAAGGGACAGAGCAGTGGAGCAACTCCCTGGCCTGCTGGTGTGGCCATCACAACACAGAGGCCAACTCTTGTAGGCATCACTGTGCACTGCTGCAAATCTTCCCTTCCCTTCCCTTCCCTTCTTTCCTCAGCCTCGCTGGCCTGGGTTTGTACTTCCTAAACAAAACATCAGCACTTTAATCCTTGCTTCTGGCTTGTTTCTAAGAAAACTTAAGCTATATCTCACTGGACTGTGGTAGAGCATGCCCAGTGGGTTGCTGTTCTCACTTCTGGCCCCACCACCTTTTCTGATTCAGTCCCACACACCCAGAAGCACACGCCCAACGTGGTACCCCTTCAGCGGCCCCATTGTCTGTAAAATAGAACCTACATCTGTCATCTAGTGTTAATAGCCCCATAGATCGGGTCTCAGACTAGTTTTCCAATTTTATTTTCCATGATTTTTCATCCATACACCCTGTTCTCTGGCCAAACGTGAGCCTTTCTTTACTGCCTCATATTTGCTGACCGCTATGCCTTAATCATCTGTTCCTTCAATGTGAACACTTACATTTCCTCTTCTCATGTTTAAGTTCTATCCATCAAGGGCAAATTCCAATGCCATCTCCTTCTCAGATTAATCACCAATTCCCTCCCCTCTGCTACCAGCCCACAAAACTTAATAATCTCTTTTTTCTGAACCCCCAAATCATCTTGTCTCTACTTCTGCTGTGGTACTTCTTGCTTTTTACCCCACCGTGTAGTATATTGTTCTATTTTTTCCTCACAGCTGGACCATAAGCACATCTGACTGATTCACCTCTGTTCCCTTGGGGCCTGGCATGATAACTTGCACATAATTGGTGTTTAAGAAAATTTTGTGAAATGAATACACAGTCCATTTATTATATAAAAGCCCAGGATTATGGCTAAAAACTAATTAAATTAAATATTTCTTATGTTAAGCCCTAGATCCTTAGTTTTCAGGAATATACGGAAAAAAAATAAATGTCCATAGGATGCGTCTATTTGTAAGTCAAAAGGTCAGAAGATATTAATAGTGAGAATGTTGTGGCTTTCTGCCTGGGGCCATCAAACAGAACATGCCATAGCATTTTGCTGACCTTGGACAGTTGGCTAAGATGCAATCCTGAATGATCTAACTTCTTAAGAAATGACTAATGTACAAGGCTTCTGAACAATTGTTCCTTCCTGAAAATGGAAGAAAGTTTTGTTTTAAAAAATTCCAGCCTCGGAGTACTGTTATTTTTGTTTTATACAACATTGTAAAGTCTAATAAACCCCACAGCAAAAAACCAAACAGAAAATACGTAAACTATTCTATTTAAACTATTTATAGTCACTGTATATTAATAATTTCTAAGATAAATGAAATCTTCGTGGAAGCAGTAGGCAAAAACATTAGCTGATTATTTCTCTGGTATTAAATGCTAAACTATGAAATTCAAACATATTTGGGAAATCCAATCATATATTTATTTCTTAAATAATCATATTACTATATTAGTTATGTATTAATTAATAAACTTATAGAAAAATTTGTATAGAAGTTTGACAGCATTTAAAAGGCAAATAAGCAGCATTAATGGGCTTTATTACTTTCCTATATATATATATTAAAACTATGATGTCTGTTTTTATGACTAACATCTGTTGGATAGTATCTGAAATTGGGAAAGAAAATTTATTTTATTAAAATATAGAGAAATTTAACTTAACAAACTAATATGAATAGGAAATGTATTTTTAAGAAGTTCCATATGTGAAAATGTATAAATATGTGGTCACGTGTGATATTTTGTCAGTAGAAATAAACTTAATTAAAGCAGTGGAATCAGGCAACTATGCCATGGTCAGCAAGACACTGAGTCATGAAGAGAATGACATCATCAAGTTTTTCATTCTTGGCCAAGCATGGTGGCTCACACCTGTAATCCTAGCAATCTGGGAGGCCAAGGCAAGTAGATTGCTTGAGCTCAGAAGTTCAAGACCAGCCCGAGCAAGAGTGAGACCCTGTCTCTACTAAAAATAGAAAAACTATGGCACTTGTAGTCCCTGTTACTCAGGAGGCTGAGGCAAGAGGATCACTTGAGGCCAGGAGTTTGAGGTTGCTGTGAGCTATGATATCACAATACTTTAGCCTGAGCAATAGAGTGAGACTCTGTCTCTAAAAAAAAAAAAAAAAAGGTTTTCATTCTTTTAACAGCAAGAATAAGGGAAGAGATGGGGTTCAGTGGGGGCAAAAACATTCTTGTAATACTGAAACGGTTTTGGGGGGGCTCAAGGAGGATGCAGTGAGCTTGTGAGCTCAGGAATTCCTTGGGTGGATCTTTGCCTGTGCTTTCTTCCACTGGCCCCATCATGGCCAGCATGAATAAACCAGGTGTTTGTGGATCCATGTTGCTTCCTCACTAGCATGGAAGACAACAGCTCATTCTTTACTGGGTTTTCATGGGTTGGTTTCTGTGGGACAGCCCACTGCCCCAGGGATGGCTTTAGTCCTTATTCCTGCTAAAAAAGGATATATGCTCTCAGAGGAGTCACCAGCTGCCTGAACCAAGTGACCACAGTCTGGGGTAGGCTCCCAAATGCCCAGTTCTAATGAATGTTCCTAACAAATGAAAGGTGTATACTTTTTGCTGGCATGATTTTAAGAACTTGTGTTTTTTTGGTTTCCTCTTAAAATGGTCAAAAGAAACCATTCCATCCATTCTTTATAGCTATGTACTAAGCCGGTTTCCTGACCCCTGCTTCCTTCCACCCCGAAACTCAGGGACCTGTGGTATTTGAAGTATACATCCTTTGAAGAAGAATTTTTCTGCCCTCATTGACTATGACTTTCTTTCTCAGTTTCTTTGCAGTGTTTAACATACAACCAAATCAATTCACTAAATTAAGTATGCTCTGTGTGAGATGTGAGCAAAGAAAAACCTGCTGGGAACACAATAAATGCTAAAGAAGATGCACGATCTTTCCACTCTTACAAAGGAAAACAAAAACAAAAACTAATCTGTAGGTCTGACACTCTGTAGATCTTTCAATCCAAAAATATTTCCTATGTATTAAATAGGGACAGCACAAAGCTCAAAATTACATCAAAGACCAAGAATTCTAAGTAAAAAAAGAAAGAAAGAAAAGAATTCTAAGTAAATCCAAAATAAAGATGATAAACTATTGATTGGAAAATGCTAAAGAATTGTTGGGCCGTAATAGTCAGACAATTTTGGTGAATTTCCAGGGATTCTCATTCTTGGGTTGGGTTTGTTTTGTCAATTATATACCCTTTATTTCAGAAAAACTTAGGTCCAATAGCACAACCCACAAAGAAAACCTTCAATGTAATGTTTTCGTCATTCCCAGAGGCCCAAGATTGCTGGAGAACCTCCCCACTTGACTAATTTAAAACTGGTAGCCCTGTTAATGAAGAAACTGCATTCTTAGAATGCTTCTTGGAGTGACTCTTCCATTATGTCCATGAAATATTTTCATTATGTATGCACTTTAGCCTGGGATTCTAGTAGTCAGTGAATGTCTAAATCTACATTCTCCACAGTGTCTGGTCCCCTAGAGAACAGTAAGGATTAAATATTAAACTGTGGTAATAATGCTAATTTCGATGATGAGTATCTAAAGTTTAATGTTTAATTCTTACTATGCTTAAGGATATTTGACTCCAAATACCTGTCTAATCATTGTTAAATGGGCAACCCCATACTTACCTGCTCCGTTAGCCATCAGACCTTCTAATTTGATAGTACTTGGAGAAACACTTTTATGGAAATAATCTCGTTTAATCCTCATAATGACTCTGTATGTTATGTATTGTTATCATTATATTTTCATAATTGAGGTCTATGAGATTAGGCGGCTTGCCTAAATCGTACAGCAAGTGTTGGATGTGAGACTTGAATGGTAACACACGACTCCAAGCTTTAGCACTTGCTGCTGCCATAAGTGCCGCCCATGTAGTTACTTCCAAGGTACGTTCTGTTTTTGTTTTTCTTTTGTTTTTGAGAGTCTCACTCTGTTGCCCAGGCTAGAGTGCTGTGGTGTCAGTCTAGCTCGCAGCAATCTCAAACCCTGGAAACACATGATCCTCCTGCCTCAGCATCCTGAGTAGCTGGAAATACAGGTGCCTGCCCCAAGGCCTTGCTAGTTTTTCTATTTTTAGTAGAGAGGAAGTCTCAGCTCTTACTTAGGCTGGTCTCAAACTTCAAGGGATCCTCTTGCCTCAGCCTCCAAGAGCGTTAGAATTACACCCAGCCACTTTCAAGATACATTCTTAAAGACATAAAGAAAAGTTTTGAACATTCTTAAAGATATACTTAAAGAAAAGTTTTATATTATCTCAAATTAAAGGGACTTTGGTACCTAAGATGAGTCAGCAATTGTTTGGTGCGGAATGCCCTAGAATTTAATGAGCTACCTGATTGTAAAGGAAACTGAGGAGATAGAGCAGGAATATAATTCAAGAAAAATCAAGTAGTAGATTTCTACTGCTCAGTTTTATTTTTTAAAAGCTAAAAATTTAAAGTTCTTTTGAAGCTGATATCATGGTTTTTAAGGTGTCACAGGGAAACCTGCCCTTTTCTCTCTGGATGGTTCGCTGAAAAGATCAACTCACAGTTATGGTAGATTAATAAGAGAAAGGTTTATTTCCAAATACCATGAGCATGGGCGGGGGCGGGGTGGGGGGAGAACCACAGGAATGATTGCCCAAAATCTCAGTGATGGTCAGTGGCTTTTAAAGATAACTTTTTAGAAGGGAGGGGAAAGAGTGTGGAAAGTGTACGTGCAGCATTTGGGTCCTAGGGGGGACGTGTATTGATGGGTGGAAACAGATTGATTTGCAGATTAACCTGAGAGACAGATCTGGTGCTTCAGGTGACCTTAGGGCCAGGTGTGATAAGGAGTCCAGCAACCCCTTTTCTGATTCTAGATCAGATTACTCAGGTTTTATAGAGGAGAGGCCAGTGCTTTCTGATCAAAAATGTCCTTTTCACTTAAAATATTCTTTATACCAAGGAATCATATTTTGGGGTGAAATTTCCTTAGCTCCTTCAATTTTAATACAATGTTTAAAAGAGGCCTGTCAGGACTGTGCAAGTTGTCAGAAACATTGACCCATTTTTAGCAACAGGGGGCAGTAGGCATTTCCCCACAGGTTTCCTTGAAATTTAATTTGTGGGCCCCACACCTGGTTCTGCACCACCACCCTGTGTGAGAGGTCTGAGGATAACATGATAGAGCGTGCTAACTTAGTTTTATTCTTAAGCATATTGCTGAAAGTCTTGAGCACTACCACTCTACAGTAGAATGCATTGTGGCATTGGGTTTCTCTGCAAATTTTATATAAATTCCAGGAATTGGGAAGAAAAAGTTCAAGAATGTGTGATTAACTTTTATCATTCAAGATCAGAAAAAGCTGCTTAAATATTTTTAATTGTTGAAAGTCCAGTTTGTACTTATCTTTAATGAACAAGGAATGCTAGTGTCTGCCAGGAACACTGATGGTGATCACTCATTTTCTAGAGAGAATCCTTTTTCTTCTACCCCACAAAAAGTGCTGAATAAAGAAATTTATATCAGCTTGGGCAGTGAGTTACGAGTCAGTTATGTCAAGGCTAGCACAATGGCTGAATGCCTGGAGAGTACGGTTATTATGAATAATTGTAAAGGATGAAGAATGTAAGAAACAGGGACAGCCCCAAAGAGAAGCAATGTGCAAATCAAGTCTCTGCAGCTCCTGTGAGAATGACATGCGGGGAATCTTAACCCTTCACTTTCTCTACCTCCCCACACACAATCAGGTAAGTTGTACAGGTAAAAACCAAATTTATCAGAAAGCCCTAATATATTTTAAGCTTGTGAGAGAATTTCAAGAAGAAAGAAACTAAAAATACCTTATGTATGATTCATAGGCCAAGAGCTTGTAACTTGAAGCCAGAATTCTCCTAGGGAAAACTTGTTTACCCTCCTAGGTTAGATAGCGGGGTCTATGAAATAAACTGACAGCAGGGAGATTAACTGGAGAAAAGGTATACACATTCTTAATTATAATTTTTAATAGTTCCAAGTATTTAAAATTTTAATGTTATAATTAAAAAATTATTTTTAAGGGAATTTTTTTGTTTTTGAGACAGAGTTCACTCTGTAGAACTGGGTAGAGTGCTGTGGCATCATCATAGTTCACAACAATCTGGAACTCAGGCTCAAGAGATCCTCTTGCCTCAGCTTCCCTAGTAGCTGGAACTATAGGCACCCACCATGACGCCCAGCTAGTTTTTGTACTTTTAGAAGAAATAGGGTCTTGCTCTTGCTCAGGCTGGTCATGAACTCCTGAACTCAAGCAACTCATCAGCCTCCCAGAGTGCTAGGATTGCAGGCATGAGCCACCACACTTGGCCTTTTTGGTTTTTTTTTTTTTTTGCAGTTTTTAGCTAGGGCCGGGGCCCTACTCCTTGAGCCACAGGTGCCGCCCACCCTTGGCCTTTTTTAAGGGAACATTTAATATTAGATGCACAGGACCATCACAGGAAAAAAAAAGTGAATACCCAAACAAGCAGTGAGGTTTGAAAGGCTATACATTATTTTAATAGGAGAAGGGGAGGGAGGATGTCGACCACTTAGGGGGAGTAAATGATTTTTAGGAGAGATGAATGGACCCTTAGGAGAATAGATGGGAGATACAACAGTTTGTGACCAAGTTTGTGTGGGTGTTGTGTCCATTTCTAGCCTTTCCTATGATAAGAGTCAACTTTCCTCTTGGGGGAGGAGATTTATAACAATCAAGTTCTTTATAGAAGACGTGTCTTTCGGCAGATAGGAGGATCTTGGAGAAAGGGTCTCCTCGCATTTGCTGTTTTTAAAGCACTTTTAGTTCCAAATAATCGATATAGCCCAAGTGGCCTGTTTTGGGGTGTCCTATCCTGAACTCCTTCAACCTAATTCATAGGCAAGTCTCAGCTACTGCCCCAGTAGCATATTTAATTGGAATGTGAAAGTGCCTGAAGGTATGTTTCTGCATTAGTCAGCCTGGGCTGCTGAGCTGCCATAACAAAATACCACAGATTGCATGGCTGAAACAATAGAAATTTATTTCTCACAGTTCTGAAGGCTGGGAAGTTCAAGACCAAGGTGCCTGTAAGATGGATTTCGTTCTCAGGCCTTTCTTTTCTTGGCTCTTAGGCCTCCTCCTTGCTCTGTGCTTGAGTGAACTCTTCTTTGTATGAGGAGAGAGCAAGCTGCGTGGTGCTTCTTATAAGGATGCTCTCATATCACAGTCACACCCTTGTGACCTCACCAAGCTTTTCTTATGTCCTTGTAGGTCTTCACTAAATACAGTCACATTGAGACTTAGAGCTTCAATACATGAATTTGGGAGCACACAATTCAGTCCCCAGTGGTCCTATTTCCCCATCCTGTGGAGGCAATACTCCCCAGCCCAACCCAACCGAGACTCTCTACTTTTACATTTTTAGGAGATTTATCTAGAAACAGGAGAAAAATAAGAAGTGCTTCCTCCTCTGAAAGGTTACAGACCCTCTCAAGTGAATGCTGATGAGGAGGATGTATAGCCTTGGACCTCTAGGCTCTGTGGAAGTCCAGAATTGTTACAGAGTGGAGGTTTAAAGGTGCGTATTAAAGAATAGCAAATGCGTTTTATTTGAGGGGTACTTTTGATGTTTAGGCATTAGTACTATGCATCACATAATTCAAAACCAAAACACTTAAACATTTTCTTCTTCAATATGCCACATTTGACATCTGATGTTATTCTGTCTCTGGGAAGTGGATTCTGAGTTTTATAAATCATACTGCAAAGCCCATGCCCCCTAGGTACCCCCAGGGTGACACTAGCTCTCTACTGTCTGGATGTGTTAGTGTCACTGTAAGATTGCCCCTAGCATCTAAACCATTATGGGAAAAGGGGATCTTGGAATTCAGCTAGCCACCACAAGGGAAGGGATTGAAGCTATTAACTTGTTTTCTTCCGATACAGAAAAGGGCATTTTGGGGAGGGGTGCTCGACTAATGAAAAAAATTCTTTCCAACACTCAAGAAGAAGCCATTTGCAAATGACCAGTGTGTTGACGGCATTTATCAATCTCACTCCCATTCCCCAGGTTGGAGAGGCCTGTGCGTGCAGTCCCTCTGCTCTGCCTTTCTGAAGGCACACCTCCTGCCGTGTTGACGGGAAAGAAGAGGAAGAGAGAATGATGTGACCTGCTTTCACCAGGAAGCTTCAGATCATTTCCCTTTGTTTTCGCTCCCCTTTGGGAGATTTTGATCCAATCTGCTGTGGTGAGAAGAAGCTCGCAACATTACAAGAGGAAAAAAAAAATCTCCAAACTTTCATTTTCCTCCTAAGAAATGACATTTTATTTCTGGATGATAAGGGCTTTGGAAGACATGGTGTGGTATGTGAATGATCCTTTCAGAGCTGCTGAACATCAGTAGAGTACACATCCAAAGCATAGAGGCAGCTCTTAAAATATTAGCCAAAGGAAGAATTTAGAGAAAGTAGAATGTCTTTAAGGAACTGAGGGCCATTTAATCTTTCGGATAATGGTATAATCTCGGTGATAAAGCAACAATCCCCATGAGTTATATTTATAAGAAACTGAGTTCATGAAGATAGCACAGGGGGGTCTGGAGATGTGGGGCCCTTTGTTAGCCATTTATCTATTATTAGTATTGTTAGCATTGCCCTGTACAAGTTAGCCACTTTTTCTCTCGCCCCCTGGATAGTCAGCAAAAGATGCTTTAAGAGCGTCTATAAAACTTAACCTCCTGCCTGGCATCACCCAGGAGTTCAAGAATACAGGGATAGGAGGTTAACTGAGCTCGTGAAGAAGGGTGCTGTGGGCACAGAGATATAAGTGGAAAGAGTGACACTTCCCTTGATGATGGAAAAGAAGAAAGCTCAAATCCCAAGGTGCTTTCTGACATTTGTCACCCACATAAATTGATGAGAGAGTTAGTTATTAAGGGCCTTTCTGTTTAATTAGAAATCAAACCAAAAGACCCTGGTGTCATAATTTATTCTCCTGAAAAATTATGTGATCAGAGGTTCCAGCCATAGCCACAGAGGAATTAGAGGTTGGTAAATGAGGCTCTGAATCAACACTTCAAAGACATAGGAGGGGGCAGAGGGAGGAAAATGTATCATTAATAAACAGGATGAGGCAAGTGGGCAAACATTCACCTATGATGTCACCTTCTTCTATGTGATGAAATATTACGCGGCCAGTTTCAGAACAGTATGTATCACATGATCCCATTTTTCATTTCTTCAGCAATGTGAGATATTAAATTAATGTCACATAAACTAAACAAAAAGCCCAGTTATGTCTTTTGAAAGCCATAGGTGGGTGAAATACATGGCATGGGATGGGTATACCAGGATTTCTTCAACCACTGCCTTGTCACTGAGCACCAGCATGGCTCCAACTTCTAGAAATAATGGTGCAACAAGCTTCCTTGTTCCTGAGACCTTACTCGTTCAAACTTTTCTTTTTTTAAGTACTAAATATTTCAAACATATACAAAGGAGCAGATTATAATTCAAAAACACATAAATATACATTATTTTTTTCAAATTATTGTTAAAGAAGTATGTGACTGGGCACAGTGGCTCACTCCTGTAATCCTTGCACTCTGGGAGGCCAAGGCAGGTGGATTGCCTGAGCTCAGGAGTTCAAGACCAGCCTGAGTAAGAGCAAGAACCTGTATTTACCAAAAAACAAATAGAAAAACTAAGCTGGGTGTGGTGGCACATTCCTGTGGTTCCAGCTACGCAAGAGGGTAAGATAGGAAGATCACTTGAGCCCAGGAGTTTGAGGTTGCTGTGAGATATATGATGCCATGGCACTCTACCAAGGGTGGCAAAGACAGACTCTGTCTCAAAAAAGAGAAAGAGAGAAATGAGAAAATAAGTATGCAACATTTTAAAAACAATTGTTAACATTTTTCCATATTTACTTTAAGGGGTTTTTTTTCTTTAAAAAAAAGATCAGAAATACAGTGAAGGACCTCTTTGTCTCTCTTTCATTTCATTTCGTTCCCTTCTTAATCGCTATTTTAAATCAGCTATATATTGTCTGTATTCACATTTTATTATGTATATAAAGTTCTCTACAATTTTAACACATACATAACTGGGCTTATACTCTAGGAATTTTTCCGCAATTTGTTTCTTTTTCAACGTTATATATATATACATATATATATGTGTTTTGGGGGGGCCATTTTTTCGCCAGGGCTGGGTTTGAATCCGCCACCTCCGGCATACGGGGTTGGTGCCCTACTCCTTTGAGCCACAGGCACCACCTCAACATTATATATTTTTAAGATTTATTCACATTGACATATGTAGAGTTAATTCTCTAGTTTTGACAGATATAAATCTACCTCATTTTACTTATATAGTATTTACCTATCAAATTCAATGTCATTCATATCATTGTCAATTATTCACTATTATAAATGATGTTTCATAAAACCTTCCTGTGCATATCTCCTTGAGACTCTCTCTGGATTATACACCCAGCAGTAAAGTTGGTGTGTCAAATAGTGTGCTTATCAGTAACTTCACATGGCATTGCCAGATTTGTATTCTTAAAATGTGAAAGAATTCCCATTTCCCCAATTTTTTTTCCCTTTTCGTTTTTTTTTTTTTTGCAGTTTTTGACTGGGGCAAGGTTTGAACCTGTCATCTCTGGCATATGGGGCCAGGGCCCTACTCCTTTGAGCCACAGGCTGCTCTGCTACTTACGAAACCCCAACCCAGGAACAGGTTGTCTAGGGATGATTTAGCACCAGGTTCCCCATGAACGGGCATTGCATGATGGGTGAGGGGGTGGCCGCATTTCCCCAGATTTTAACCAATGAATTTTAATCTTTGCCAGCCTTATGAGGTGAAATGCAATCTCGTCATAGTTTTTATTTTATTTCCCAGAGTTCTAGTGAGTTAAGTATATTTGTAAACATTGGTTGGCCATTAGGTCATCCTCGTCTGTGCATTCATAGACTTTGTTCATTTCTTTCTCTTAGATTAGTCATCTTTTTCTTATTAATTTGGAAAAATTCTTTAAGTTGAGTCATATGGAATTGCCATTTTTGGAGGCCAGAAATTGTTGAATATTGGCAATTTTGCATAGATAAAACAAGTATTACTGGATGTTAATCTTTTGATCATTTTATAAGTGGGAGCTTAATGTGTTAGTTTATGACTTTTAAGTGTGTTTATTATATCTTTGGGCATATAGAAGTAAAAATAGTCCATTTATCAACATCTTCTCTCATGGTCCATGTTTTTTCTGTGTCTTCTTTTTTTTTTTTTGAGATGGAGACTCAAGCTATCCCCCTGGGTAGAGTGCCATCACATCACAGCTCATAGCAACCTCCAACTCCTGGGCTCAAGCCAGTCTCCTGCCTCTGCCTCCCAAGTAGCTGGGACCACAGGCACCCACCACAACGCCTGGCCATTTTTTTTGTTGCAGCCATCATTGTTGTTTGGTGGGCCCGGGCTGGGGATTCGAACCCGTCACCTTAGGTGTACGTGGCTGGCGCCTTAGCCGATTGAGCCACAGGTGCCAAGCCTGTGTCTTCTTTAAGTCATTTTTCTTATTCCCATGCAATGAAGAGATGACTTTCATTTTTTGATAGTATAAATTTCTCCAAGTAGGACTTCTGGGTTAAAGGACACAGATGTGTGTATACTTAGACATTATTTAAATTTCCAACACCATGTGTGAGAGTATCCCTTTCAAAAAAACTATCTGATGAGTGAGAAGGAATATCATGGTTATTTTAATTTATATTTCATTGACAACTGGCAACATAGATTATCTTTATGAGTTTAATCACCATTTGGCTTTGCTTATCTGCGCATGTTCTCTTCACATTATTTGCTCTTATGTTTGTTGCATTGTTTATCTATTTCTTTCTAATTTGTAGGAGTTATTTGCGTTCTGTTGGTATTAAGCCCTACCTGGCATATGCATGACGATTTCCCCCATCTAGCATTTGTATGTTAACTTCAACAATTGTACGTCTTTCTATACCAAAAATTTTATATTTTTATGTATCAAGTATGTCCATCTTTTCTTTTGTCACTTCTAAGTTTTTTGAAGTATAGAAAAGTCTCTCTGATCCTGAGCTTATACACATATTCTCCTAAAATTTCTTCTGAGATTCTGTTTGCTTGCTTTTTTGTTTACTTTTAAGTATTTAGTATCTCTCAAATAAATGTTTATGGTTAGTGTGAGATAAGTATGTAAATGGAAATAATTTTTACATCACTAGATATCATACATATAAACAAATCTCTATCACATCTCGTAACACCAGATGTAAGTTACGTGTTTCATTTACTCCACAACTCATTGGTGAGAAAGTCACCACATTATTTTTCATTATTTTTCACCAAATGTGTTTTGGTGAGACTCAGTTCCCTCCATTAGGGTTGCTGAGGGATCTAATTTGTCATTTTTTCAAGGAGTTGCTTTCACCCTTTTGGAATCATGCAAGAACTCTAGGGCCTAGAGGTCCAAGATGATGAGGTCAGGTCTCTGGTTATCTATCAGTCAATTGGATTTCTTTCCCAGAACTTGGTCTTCCTGACTATGTAATCCACTTATGGTAAGCAACTCCTCTGGTAGTGATTATATTACCCATGCCCAAGTTTTGGCAGTGATAGCTTTCCTGAGACTCCCACTTAGAGTGCTGAGTTCCTAGCCTGCCTAGGTACATATACAACCATCACTACTGGAGCTCCTGCCAGCTCCCAGGCTTTGGGTACAAGCAGCAATCCCATCCTACTATTGTCTGGAAACCAACTCTTCACCTCCCTCTCCCAAAGGTTGAACCTCTCTTCTTATCCTCTAAGTATATAGCCTTGATTCCAATGCCTCCAGGACATTCAGCTTGAATTCTCATCTTTGAGTTTAAAAATCAAAACCTTTGTTAACAGTGGAGTAGGGAGGGGTGAGGGTTTGGTGAGGTGATGGTGAAGAGAGTCTATGCTTTATAAACAAATATTCTTTGGGTAAGAAATCTCATTATTGAAATATTCAGTAGCTCGTGTACCATCCACCAAGAATGAACAGCAGACTTCTTCTAAAATAGCAAATGTTTAATACATATACTTATATATCTAGAAGAACGTATACCAAATCCTTAATGTGGTAAATTATGAGAATTCTATTTTTTATTTCTCTGTCTTTTGAATTATTATTTTTAAAATCTTTGCAGTTAGAAAAATACGTGTGTTTAGGAAGATGTCACAAAATGATAAGAAGAATGTTGGCAGTAAATGAAAACCTTCTAAACAAAACTTGCAAGACTTTCCAGATATTTGCCCACCCCCACGCCACTTTTCAGAAGGTGGGGGGAGGGGGATGTGGGGGCAGCATAGTGAGTAGGGGGGTTGTCTTCTATGTTCTCACAAAGTTGTTAGCTGTGATGAAAAGATCTCTGGATTGGCAGGTAGGCCATTTGGGTTTTGGCCCTGGCTTTGCCATAAAGTAGTTGTGTAATTCTGACAAGTTTCTTAACCCCTGAGCTCCTGATTCTTTTCTAAAACTGGGTAGTCTCCAAAGTCTCCTTTAGCTCTAGAATTTTATCATAAATATTATTTAGAAAATCTTAGCTGGTAACTATGACTCTAGTTGTAAATGTCATAGTGTCTCTAGCCATAAAACATCCAAACTTTCTTCCTTAAAAAGGTAGATGGATCTACCTGCCATTCTTTTAGCCCTTCCTGATTTGCAATGAACCAAATGCCTGTAAGAGCTTTTGCTGGGAAATGCTTCACTGACTGGGGAGCTGGGATTTTGCCTCCAGGATCATCAGGTTAAACAGACTGTCGCCAGACCCAACAGCTGGGCTGGCTCCTTCTGGGAAGCCTGCCAGTGTGTGGGGATGGGACACATTTGCTGGCACTGAATCTACACAAACCAGGATCTCGCCTCTGCTCACTTATCTCCTTAGGCCCTTGAGGCCTGAGAAGCAGTGAGACTGTCCTGATCACAGAGGGAAGCTGCCTCCTCTCTGTGGAGATGGCACGACAACTCCCCTCTCGGAAGCTCTTTGAGGTTCGGTGGATTTGTTCTCAGTTTCTACTGGTACCAGTCTCCCTGAGCTCTGCCCTGGGCAGCACAGATGGCTATGGTCTCCTATCCTACCTTATTGTTCTCAACGAGGGAGAAGAAAGACCTGTTTCCATATTCCCAACACCACCTTGCTGTTTTTAGCTGGGGCACCTTAAAAGTAACATTTTGGAGAACTAGAATAAGGATGGTGAAAGATAATGCTGTTTGTCCACAGAAGAATCCTAAAATGAATCCCTGAAATGAATCTTAAAAAGAATCCCTAAAATGAAACTCCAGTTATACTAGGTAAATCGGGAAAATTCAGGGTTGAGTAGAGTCTCAATATCACAATGTTCAACCAAATTTTTATATACTCTCTTAGTTCATATCAAGTAAAGTATGAATATATACTCTTCTCCAGTTACTGCCAGATTATTTACATAGTCTTCTAATCTATTAATCAAAAATCAGCAAATAGGCTCGGCACCTGTGGCTCAATTGGCTAAGGCGCCAGCCACATACACCTAAGGTGGCGGGTTCAAATCCCCAGCCCGGGCCGGCCAAACAACAATGATGGCTGCAACCAAAAAATGGCCAGGCGTTGTGGCAGGCGCCTGTGGTCCCAGCTACTTGGGAGGCAGAGGCAGGAGACTCGCTTGAGCCCAGGAGTTGGAGGTTGGTATGAGCTGTGATGCCATGGCACTCTACCCAGGGGGATAGCTTGAGGCTCCGTCTCAAAAAATAAAAAAAAATAAAAAATAAAAAATAAAAAATGAAGACACTAAAGCTTGGGGAAGTTAACTTGCCCAAAGCCACCTTTGATGGTAAGAGGCGAAGGGCCAAGGTGTGGGGAGGAACAGATGAGGGAGACCAAGACTTCCAAGCAAAAGGTCCCACTCAGTCCACAAACACCGAGGACCTTGTGGGCAAGCACTGTGCTAGGCCTGAGGGTGTGGGAATGAGATAAGGTGAATGTAAGGAAGGATAGGATGTAC
Organism: Galagoides demidoff; assembly: GCA_963574575.1. Taxonomy (NCBI): domain Eukaryota; kingdom Metazoa; phylum Chordata; class Mammalia; order Primates; family Galagidae; genus Galagoides; species Galagoides demidoff. The sequence continues at coordinate 4,810 of CAUYQV010128788.1, read as the reverse complement.
TCTTCGCCCGCCTGCAGCTTATCATCGGTGGAGAGGTAGGACAACTGGAAGAAGTTAAGACATAACAAATAAGATGTTCAGGAACTTGACTTTATTAGACAGGGCTAATTTGGGTTCAGATCAGAGTTCTACCTTTTCCTACCTGTGAGATCTTGAGAAAGTTACTCCAAGTCTCTGAATCTCAGCTTCATTTATAACATGGAGATTAAAAACAGTCCCTACTTCATAGAACTATATGGAAAAGGCACAGTTAGATTTGTGAGCAGTAGCACACGATCATTTGATTATATTGTCTTCACTGCACAAGTCATTCCCTTATTCAAAACTTTTGGTGACTCTTCTGCCCCTGAACTTTAAGCCCTGTATTCAAGGCTCTTAGGAATCTAGATTTTTTTTTTTTAATATAGAGTCTCATTCTATCACTCTGGTTAGAGTGCAGTGGCATGATCATAGCTCACTGCAACCTTAAATTCTTGAGCTCAAGTGATCCTCCTACCTCAGCCTTCCTGAGTAGCTGGGACTACAGGCACCTGCCATAATGCCCAGCTAAATTTTTCTATTTTTAATAGAGATGGAGTGTCTCGCTCAGGCTGAACTTAAGCAATCCTCCCGTCTAGGCCTCCCAGAGTACTCAGCCTCCCAAAGTTCTAGGATTACAGGCCTGAGCCACCACACCTGGCCAAGAACCTAGATATTAATGACTTTCCAGCCTTGCCTCCATCTTCTCTTCCCATTTTTATTTCAGCTGCTCCTGATTGCTCCAAATTAGTCATGTCTTTTGTCCTCACTCTCCTTAAGATTTACTCTTTTCATTTGCTCAACAAATACTGAGTGTCTGTTATGTACCAGACATCATTCTAGGTGCTGAGTAGACAGATGAATAAGACAGTCAAAAATCCCTGCCTTCATGGAGGCCATATTTCTTTTCTTTTTTTAAAGATAAAGTCTCAAGCTGTCGCCCTGGGGAGAGTGTCATGGAGTCACAGCAACCTCCAACTCCTGGGCTTAAGCAATTCTCTTGCCTCCCAAGTAGCTGGAACCACAGGTACCCACCACAATGCCCAGCTATGTTTTGGTTGTAGTTGTCATTACTGTTTGGCAGGCCCAGGCGGGATTCCAACCACCAGCTCTGGTGTATGTGGCTGGCACTTTAGCCACTTAAGCCACAAATGCCGAGCCAGTTCAGTTTTGGGGTTTTTTAGGCAGTTTTCAGCCAGGGCTAGGCTTGAACCCACCACCTCTGGCATATGGGGCCAGCGCCCTGCCCTTGAGCCACAGGCACCACCACCAGTCTGGGAATTTTAAAGTAAAATATATAGTGTGTCAGATAGTGGAAAGTGGTATGAAGGAAAAAATAAACACAGAAGAGGAATGGGAGCGCTGGGGGTGCAAGTTGCAATTTGTTGTTGTTGTTATTGTTTATACAGTCTCACTATGTCACCCTGGGTAGAGTGCCATAGCATCCCAGCTCATAGCGACCTCAAACTCTTGGGCTTAAGTGATTTTCTTGCCTCAGGCTTCCAAGTAGCCTGGGGACTTTACAGCCTTGTCTCCATCTTCTTCTTCCAAGTAGCAGGGACTACAGGCACCCGCCACAACGAATGGCTTTTTTTTTTTTTTTTTTGTAGTTATCACTGTTGTTTGGCAGGCCCAGGCTGGGTTCGAACCCACCGGCTCAGGTGTATGTGGCTGGTGCCCTAGCCACTGAGCTCTGGGTGCTGAGCCTTTTTTTTTAGTTTCTTTCTTTTGCAGTTTTTTGGCCAGGGGCCAGGTTTGAACCCTCTACCTCGGGTATATGGGACCAGCGCCCTACTCTTTCTTTTTTTTTTTTTTTGAGACAGAGCCTCAAGCTGTCACCCTGGTTAGAGTACAGTGGCATCAGAGCTCACAGCAACCTCCAACTCCTGGGCTCAAGCGTGTCTGCTGCCTCAACGCCCGGCCATTTTTTGGTTGTAGCCGTCATTGTTGTTTGGCGGGCCAGGGCTGGATTCGAACCCGCCACCTTAGGTGTATGTGGCTGGCGCCTTAGCCACTTGAGCCACAGGCGCCAAGCCTATACCCAACTCTTAATGGATTGGACATATATCCTTGCCTTATGTACAACAGGTTTTAGAGGCAAGAAAGCTGAGGATCAGAAACAGAAAATAGCTTGCCCGAAGTTGCTGCCTCTTTGAACCATTGAGCCAGGGAGCAAGTCCACAGCTCTATCCTCTTGTGAATCAGCTTCCTCTGCTTTAATTGAAGGAACACTCATGGTGGTGATATGGGAGCCTTAGGTAATGGGGTCTGGGCAGCTTCTCGTGGGGAGCTGTTCTGAGCTACACCATGTGGCCATAACTTCCTGAACACTCCTGATTAGCCCAGGCGGGCACGTGACTTGAGGGCAGTGCAAAAGCTCTGCTCAAACCCAGATGACAGCCACATTCTATTCCAATCAGATTTTCTCGTTTGAAACATGGATACATTTCTAACCCTGACATAAGTTTGTGAAAGAAGCTCACTTCTACTCCATAATTTTTATCACTTTCCACCTGAATTCCTTAAAATAGGCAATTTTGTTAAAATGGAAACACTTATTCTAAGGCTCCTCTTCAAGTCTGATGGCTACCTTTGAGTCCCATGAATACAGAAATTCCGCAGGTGCCTCTGACAGGAGACTGGATCACCAGGACAGAAACTGAAACACATGTGAAGGGAGGCCAGGGTGCTCAGAAGAGAAGAAAGACTACCCGGTGGCAGCGAGGTAGTGGGAGCTCCAGTAGCAGCTGTAGGGGCAGAATTAGTTTCTGAATCATGTTAAAGGGAAAGACAAGCAAAATCTAACTTCCTGGGGGCAAAAAGTTAACCTGGTTCCAGGGTCTACAATATTAGATTTCATCTATTTGGGAACTCATGACTTTCTTTTTTAAGCTCTATAGATTCTCCTGTGTCCCTGCACAAGTGGTTTAAGGTAAATTGATTTAGTCTCTGTTTCTGGCAACCACAAGCCCAAGACAAAAAAATGTGTAATATCCATTAAGAACTATGTCAAGGGCTCGGCGCCTGTGGCTCAATTGGCCAAGGCGCCAGCCACGCACACCTAAGGTGGCAGGTTCAAATCCCCAGCCCGGGCCTGCCAAACAACAATGATGGCTGCAACCAAAAAATGGCCGGGCGTTGTGGCGGGCACCTGTGGTCCCAGCTACTTGGGAGGCGGAGGGACTCGCTTGAGCCCAGGAGTTGGAGGTTGCTATGAGCTGTGATGCCATGGCACTCTACCCAGGGGGATAGCTTGAGGCTCCGTCTCAAAAAAAAAAAAAAACTATGTCAGGCCTGTGAAGCCAAATGCCTGATCGTTGATCTATTAAACCACATGGACAGTGGGACAGAGGGAGCTGATCTGAAAAAAGAGAGAAGGAGGCAGAAGGACACTGAGAACCAGGAAAAAGATGCAGAGAGGAGGATCCCTCATCTCAGCTCTGCTTTCCCTGGGCTTTCTGAGATACCCAGTGCCCTTATAACAAATTTTATGTTTTGGCTTAAGCAAGCTTGATTCAGATTTCTGTAACATGCTACCCAAAACAGAGTGAATGCCTGTATTTCTCATCCCAGAAGTTTGTGGATAATTCAGCTGGATTCACTCTGGATGTGTAATTCAAATATGAACACATATATTTGGTCCCAAATAGGTTATCTGAGAAATGTAGGAGAGCGTGAGGTGACCTTTAAACCTTCACTGCCTTTGGTTTTGAAAAGATGGTTGTGTACACCAGTGATAGTCAAGTAGGTTGATGTCATTGTTGGTAGGCAGTGTTTCACGAATATTGTTCTTTTCTGAGCAAAGAGTACTAGCAGCTGGATTAAAAGTTAATTGAATAGCAACCCTAAAGACAGAGAACTCTCGAGATACAGCAATTTATCTCCCTGGAGCCTGGTGGTTACATTCCAGTGTAGTAAAGGAGGTGAAGTAGACACCTTCCCTTCTCTCTCCGGAGAGATTGGTTTGCCTTCCAGAACAAAGATATCTCTATCTCTGTCTCTGTCTCGATCTCTGTCTTCCACGCTCCAGGAAAGAGGATGGGCAGGACTGCCAGCAGCCCTGGCTAAGCTCTGAGTTTCATAATGTGGTAACGTGCTCCCCCCTCTTGCCCTGTGGAGGTACATCTGGTCCTCACTGAATTGCTACATGGGGAATTGGGACATGGGGGACTGACACGAGATGCCATGTGAGGAAATAAGGGATCCATTTCTGTTTGTTTATGTGTGTCTGTGTATTTGTGTGTATCTATCTAGATAGACACAGACTGGCAGGCTCTATTTTTAGATCGCGAGTATAAATGTCTCATTTTCTGTCCAGTGTTAAAATACATCTCAGATTGCCCATGACAGTCCTAGTTTACACTCATTATCCAGCGTAATTAATATGCTGAAGGACAATATTATCTAGTTTTTACATTTTTTAATATGTAGTGATTCACTCTCTTGGCAGTTCAAGTTACTGTAGTTATATTGCCGCTGAGATAGTAAAATTCCTCCCTGAGCATTTTCCCTCTCAATTCCTCTAGAACTTGGTCCGAGTGATGAAGCACACAGCACCTGCTGCTTTGGTTTTTAGACTCTTCTGAGTAATTTTTTTTTCTTTTTCTTTTTGTTTTTTTTTTTTTTTTTTTTTAGGCAAAGTCTTACTATTTTAACCTCAGTAGAAGGACATGGTGTCACAGCTCACAATAACCTGCAACTCTTGGGCTTAAGCGATTCTCTTGCCTCATTCTCCCAAGTAGCTGGGACTACAGGCACCTGCCACAACGCCTGGCTATTTTTTTGTTGCAGT
>CAUYQV010128787.1:0-19954 GCA_963574575.1 Galagoides demidoff | reverse complement strand
GTGGTCCCAGCTACTTGGGAGGTGGAGGCAGGAGACTCGCTTGAGCCCAGGAGTTGGAGGTTGCTATGAGCTGTGATGCCATGGCACTCTACCCAGGGGGATAGCTTGAGGCTCCGTCTCAAAAAAAAAAAAAAATACATAAAATAAAATAAAATAAAATAACATACTGAAATTGTCATTTCATACAGCTTAAACAAGTATTCAAATGCATAAGAAAAATATTTTCATTGATTTTTTTTTGTTCCCATCTACTGATTGTCATTGATATCAAGCCACCTCTTCTAGTTTATTTGTTCATACAATTTATTTGTATATAAACCTAACTTGAGTTTGTGAATTCTCCCCCAAAAATGTGCTAATAAAAAGATTAATATGGCATTTTTAGCTCCATAGTTTCCAGTGTCCCCAAATGACAATTTTTGTTGATGTGTGATGGTTATTTTCCACAAAAGCTTTCAGACTGCAAGTTCAAATGGAAAAAAAGGCATTTAACTGCAAAAAGGCAAAGGTAGTCTTGGGTTTAATGTGTATTTACACCCAAAAAAGCAATATTTAATAAAGATTAATTCTACTGAAATGTCACTCTATTTTACTACTCCACTAAAATGAGTAAATAAAATGTTAATTATTTTCAACTGTTAAATGATGATGCATACATTTCTATGAAATTGCTATATATACATACATTCATCTTTCTATCCAGTTTTATTTTTACATTAAATTTTTCATATTTAAGAAGTAAATGAAAATACACAATACAAGTCATTTTGTAAGCCTTGACAAATCCTTCTTCTTATACTCTTGGGAAATCAAGAAAGTGAACTACTCTAATAAATAGGTAATAAATCCTTTGCAAGTTTTTTTCAAAATTGACAGAGGTCTTAATTAATGTATCAATGATAATTAAAATACTTTTTTATTATAGGTAATGCTGAAGCATAAATTTAAAAATATAAAATCATAATCATAACAAATATAAAAATGAGCTTGCAACAAATATTTTGTTTATCTCATTAATTAAAAAGGAAACCAATAAAATGCTATTACAAACTCAAAGCGGATGTAAGAAGATAGAATATTTATGGGCAAGTCAACAAATAAATGTTAGGATGATAATTTGAGATATGATATAAAACTGGTAAGTTTCCTATAGGTTCATTCATCTTTGGTTATATGTACCTGTAGGCAAAATTATTTGTACTGCTACTGAAAAATTTGATATATTACCAAAATAACTTCACTAAATTTGGGGACTTTAATCAACAGTGAAAACTAAAAGAAACTAAGTACTTTCTCCAATTCCTTTGAAAGATTTTTCATCCTGTGATACTTAAATGGTATGCCACCCAACTTCTGGCTTTCTTGAGATACTATTCCTAACAATAACTATTTGATAACCAGAATATAATTCAAAAGGAATGCAAAGAAATCAGTGATATCACTAATATTCATTTATAGTAAACCATTTAAAACTTTTAAGTCTAAATGATAACATATAAGAGAATATAACTATTTTAAAGCTAATGGAATGCAACATGGATACATGGATTAACTAAAAATCAAAATCTTCATCTATTTTAATTTGGGATACATTTCCAGTGAAGTAACTGGTCATAGGAAACTATTAAAAGAACTTAAATTCTTCATTTATATATATTTTAGATATATACTATATGGTGATCAATGATTACACACCTTAAAGCATTATCATATTAGGACAACAATTTGTAGGAGAGTAGGCCGGAAATGCTACTTTAAATAGAAAATACAGCCATGTGAAATTTTTACTATTTTAGAAGAGATTGCTCAGGTAACTTTTGGAGACCATTGAAGCATTTTTAAGTATCAATCTATTTTGCATTTGGAGACTTTAAAATAATTGTTACAACATTTTTTGTTGTAGTGGTTTTTCGTTTGTTTGTTTTTAATTAGGGTCTTGCTTTGTTGCCCAGGCTAGAATACAGTGGTGTCATCATAGCTCACTGTAACCTCAGATTCCTGGACTTAAGCCATCTTTCTGCCTCAGCTTCCCAAGGAGCTGGGACTACAGATGCAAGCCATTACACCCAGCCCAATTTTCTTTTTTAAAGAACTTCATGGATTTATTTTGCACACTTAATAATACATTTTTTAGCTACAACTGTGTGATTTTATCATTTACTATTAAGGAAATACAAACATTTAAAATATTAGAATGCAACAAAATGTGCAAAGAAATACCATTAAAAAAATTAGAAAGTATCTGATTGAAATATTTGAACACTATTGGTAGAAATAAGTTTGAAGATTTTGGACTAATAATGAAAACAACTGAAAAGAAAGCATTGTTTTAAATAGAAGACTAATTATCATTGTGTTTTTGTGAATGTTGTATTAACAAACTTATTCTGAAGCTTTCTGGAAGCAAAAAGACATGATGAAGTATTCTAATTTAATTTAGTTTTGGAAACTGTACTAGATCCAGTAACTATACAGTCATGTTACCTAGTTGACATGATATAAAAATGATGGTTTTAAAATGGTTAAATCAGACTTTTGGAATTTGCATGTGTGTATATCTATTTTAGTTTTAATAAATATAATTTATGTGATTCACTATAGCAGAGATAATTAGCAATAGAAATTAATCTAGTGACAGAAAATAATTACAGAAAATTGTAATAAGATTATAGTTAAAAGTTATAACTTTTATAGTTAATAAGTTAAAAGTTACAGAAAATTATAATAAGATTCATTCACAGTACATGGTATTTTAGAAGAAGCAAATATGGAAGCCTAGCTAAAAATAGAAAGAGGTTTCAGGCTAGCAGGTGAAGTGATCTAAGACCTATGTTTAAAAAACAAAACAAAACAAAAATCAAAAAGCATGGACGTTTAAAGCTAGTTTTAGAAGATGAACCACCAGTTAAAACTTCAAAGACATACCTAGATTACATTAGATTATGAGTGTTAATAGTTATTACTAACCTCAAGTCATCGTACAAAGCTTAAATTTTGTTCATTTTTCTCTTTCAAAGATGGAATATCCTTATGACACTGTAATTTCCGTCTTCAGTGGGTTCTTGGATTTCGAATCACAGAGATGTGATTCGAAGAACTAATCCACGGAACACAGATCAGTGGTAAGACAGGATTTATTCACAGAAAAGAAAAGAATACAAAAACACCAAAGCTCCTGGCAGAGACAAAAAACTCAAGTGTGGTGGGGGAACCTCTCTCTCCCTGGACTCTTTGTTCCAGGGTACATATAGTCGCATGGGTTTCTTGTAGTTATAGGAGTCCGGGAAATGAATGGGTACAGTTTTCCACCAGGAAAAGGTGAATGAATGTATTAATGAATGGACATAGTCCGTTCATAGAATTGAGTTCTAGGAAACTTACATGAAATTGACCTAGGCATAGGAAATGGGGCTTCCTTGTTCAGTCTTAAGTACAAGGGGAAGGAGGCACCAAGGCGCTGGTGTCTTTTCAGCAATTGTCTGGCCTCTCTGGCTACTAGAGCCTCCGGTGCCCGCCTCCTTGCCTACCCTCCAGCCCGCTGGTTCCTCTGCCATCTGCCATTGCACCAATACCGCCAGGGAGGAGGCGGCAGGTCCTCTAGCTCAGCTCGGCTCAGCTGGCTGCGGCACCACCTTTCCTGTATGACTTATAATATACGCTGTTAAAATAATCAAAAGGATTATGTTTTAAAATTTTTTTCTGGTAAAGGCTTAAACTTTTATTTCCTGAAAAATTTGCTATTTTTTATAATACATTGCCACCAAATATCAAACACGGCAGACATTATCAGTTCAAGTGATATGGAGCTCATTGCATGAATGGGCATTTTTATTTCAAACATATAAGGAAAACTAGAAATTTCAGGGGTTTTCTAGAATTGCCTGCCAAGTGTTTGACATTTATAGCATAACATAATTTCCTTGCAAAAAAGATGCTCATTTTCTGATGTTTCCAATATTGTACATTTTCTAAATTAGTTAAGCCACTTTATATGGAGTAAAGAATCATTCACCCATACAATGAATCTTCGATGGCATAAATATAAGATAACTTTATGTTATTAGACTGGGTCATTGCAATCATCAGTGAATAATTTTCTTTTCAACAGTTTACAGATATCCTTTCTTTACTTCTTCATCTATCAAAATACTGCAAAGTTAAAGCACTCTATCCCAATAGTATGTCATTTAAAAACCATTGTTTTATTAGCAATTGTAGCTTATGTTGAGATACCATGTTTAACCTCAACAAGGTAAACAATAAACTAAATTACAACTTCGTAAATTTATATCAAATTATTCAATTATAAATTTAAAAACGGTTATGCTGGTGGTAAAATGGAATCTACTTCAAATATATTTCAATTTGTCATTTTTAACTTATTTAATATTAAAATTAGATTAATTTACCTAATGGACACAATGTAGGGGCATATGTAGGCACACCTTCTGGGGTAAGGGCTCAACTACAACTTGGTCATTACCTAACAAGTGCAATATAGCCTAATAATTTATATACTCATATTAATCTGAAATAAAAAAATTAGAACCATTTAACGTAACTTCTATGGGGACTAAAGAACAATGTAGATAAAGCTTTGTAATCTTGTTTTTTATTATATTTAAATTAAATTTAATCTATGATAAATAATAACTATCTTGGCCTTAATTACATAAAATACTTTATATGGCTTTCCATACACTCTGTAGAAGTGAAAAAAAAAACAAAAATGAGAAGCAGAAACGGTTTCTACCATATAAACCAATCCAGTTCCTCAAGTGAATATCTAAAAGAAACATCAGAAAAATATGACCATCAATCATGATATCGTCTTTGGAAATTTGTCTTTGTTCACATATTTAATATAAACAGAGTAACAGTTTTTGTGTGGCTGCTTCCCATAATGTCTCTGATCAAAAGCCAATGGCATAACCAGTTTCGTCAAAATAACTCTAAAAGCAGTTCAGAGAGAATCGTTATACTACTGTCAAAGTGGCTGATGATCATAGAACTTTCTGTAGTAATCCAGGATAATAGTTACACAATCTATCATTCAGGAACCCTTCAAAATGACTATTTTTTGCAATGTATCTTTAGATAAGACTTAGGCAGCACAGAGTAAGGTGTTGTCTGATAAAAATGTAGAGTACAAATTTGACTCAGATTTTAGTCCAGTTATATGCTTTTCCAACTAATGAAACAGAGTGCATGAAAACTTCTGTGAGTTAAGTGGGAATGTAGAAGGCCATGTGAAGATTTGTGGACGAGGCAGACATCCTAGGGCTTCTAAACTATAAGTCAAGACAGCAATGAACACAAAATAACATTTCTTCTTTACAAAGAAAATGTTACTGTGTGTCATTGCAACAGTCAATCTTATTAAACTCTAATCATAAATAATTCTTTGGAAACACATTTCATTTTGCTTTTGTCATTACATTAATGGCCAGTATATACCTAGAAATAGATGAGGTATTTTCATGTAAACAATGTTAGCCATAAGAATGTGTATTGTTTTAGGGTGACTGCTAATAATATTGATGATATTGAAGATAATTGCAATGGCATTCTATTTCATTAATTTACTAGTAGGATCATTCCATTTTTGAAATCATATTTGATTCAAAATAATAAATAATGTCACAAGAATATTGCCTACTCTCTAGTACTGTGTGGCAATTTATTCAAGATGTTATGAAATAATTAATGAAAAAATAGGGAAAGGAGAACCAAATTTATTTCAATGTTACACCTGAAAAGATTTTTCAGAATATGTTCCCTGCCAAGATTTTGGTTGTTAATACACGTATGAGTTTGATTTAATATTTTAGGATGAATAAGTCAATGCTATATAAGAAAAGTATATTCATTCATTTCCATAATCATAAAAGTAAATTCCTAAGACTATATATAGATTCCCCTTCATTTCTCTCTATATTAGGAGCCAGCAGAATATAAATTGTGACTAGAACCTGGAATCCACCTGTTTTAAGTGTGGATCATTTACCTTACAATCACAGAATTATAATTTTATAGAGAAATTGCATTCGATGTAGTGGCTATTAATATGTGGTTTATGGTAACTCGCCATTTAAAAATGAGGTATAATTCGTTAGGAATCAAGTTCATCAAACCATGAACCATCTATTAATGAGAAGTGCCAGAAATGCTTATTTGCTCATATTCAAAGAAGAAAGCCTGAAATATTTTTAAAGGTTGCCCTTTTTAGTTCTTTCAAACTCTGTCATCAAACATAAACTATGAGAAATATTTTTATATCATAGATAAATTAAATCTTGGAGTTTAAGACATTTAGAACACTTGACTTTCATATATGGAACAGATAACCAGGAGTCAATTTACAGCTTTGCTTCTGTAAAACCCTTTACAACAGCAGTTCTCAACCTGTGGGTCGTCATTCCTTTGTAACAATGAAAATACATCCTGCATGTCAGATATTGATATTACGATTCATAACAGTAGCAAAATTAAAGTTACGAAGTAGTAATGAAAACAATTTTATGGTAGGGGTTCACCACAACATAAGGAATTGCATTAAAGGGTCGTGGCATTAGGAGGCATTAGGAAGGTTGGGAACCAAGCTTTATAAGATACAAGTCATAGAATATACTCCTATTTTTCTCAGAAATGATCTTTCAGCCAAGATGACAAAGATTTATTCTATATTTTTCATGGAAATGAGAATTTCTTTTTTTTTTCAAATTTTTTTTTGTTCTGTTTTGCTTTGAGACAGAGTCTCACTATGTTGCCCTCAGTAGAGTGTGGTGGCCTCACAAGTCACAGCAACCTCAAACACTTGGGCTTAAGTCATTCTCTTGTCTCAGCCTCCCAAGTAGATGGGACTACAGGCACCCATCACAATGCCTGCCTATTTGTTACTGCAGTTGTCATTGTTGTTTAGCTGGCCCAGCTCGGATTCAAACCTGCCATCCTTTGTTGTATGTGGCTGGCACCATAACCACTGCACTATGGGCGCTGAGCTGGAAATGAGAATTTCTAATAAAACTGAATTTGATTTTGAAAATCCAAGTAGTTATTCTTCATCTAAGTTGCATGTGTGTATCTTGAATATTTTCTTCTTTACATGAAATGTGCCTGAGTGTGGGTGGGGGTGTGTATTCTGAAACTGCCTCAAAATTCTTGCCAAAACAGGTACAAGATAAACAAGCTTCAGGTTTTCATAAACAAAGATGTGATGAAATTAGCTGCTTTATCAACAATATGTTGATAGAATCAGTGGGGCAGCTATCACTCCTAAGGCATTTAAAATGTTGTTTTAAGACATACCCAGCTATACCTTCATTAAGTCTTACTGTATAAAGGTATTTATGTCATTAAAGAGATGACATAATAGCATGTGAAAGGATCTGCTCACAATCCAGTTATCTATGACAATTATCATGTCAACATGGTTATTTCTACAGTACAAGATGATAAGCCGAAATTACAAAAGTCATTATTTCTGGTCGGTTCAATGCCAAGCTTGTTTTTCTCTTTTATTTAATTTCCAGCATTTACTAAACTCTAACTTATATTGATTTATCGATTATTAAGGGAAGAGGAAATTAATGTGAAGACTTTAGTGTAACCAATAGTTCTACTTTATCTTACCTCAAATATCCTCCACCCTTGTGCATAGTCATAAGTATAGACACCCTTTCAGATATCTTGATGTAGTAAAAAAAAGCAAAGAAATAGCAAACAGAAATGGATACTTATAATTTAGGCCATGTCTCTACACATAAGATAGAAAGAAATACAAATATAGTTTATTTTAGTTCTATGTGGGATGTTGTAATTCTGTATTAACAGTTTTTGTGATATGGTGAATTGCAATTCTTATTCAGATTGACATAATGTAGGGGAATCATTAAGACTGTGGTGTCTTACTGACTCTTCTTGAATTCAGATTCTTTCTTTTACTACTTTTGTGACCCTAGAAAATTGCTTAATGTCTCCTCGTCACATCTCCTTTCCTCATTTACGAAATTGAAAGAATGACAGAGTTATTTTGAGGATTGCATGAGTAAATACAAGTGCATCCTTTAGGACAGTGATGGGCAAACCGTGAGGGCACATTTCACACTAGCTACCTGTACCTTTTGTGCTTGTTATTGTTGTTTTATTATCTGTACCTAGTGGAATGAACAAAAATGAAACACTCTTTTCTTTGCTGGATGATTTGAGTATTTCAGGTAGGAATTCTTTCCCATCATGATATTTAAATTCCTAAAATAATAAATTCCTTTGAGAAGTTAGTAAGAAAAATGAAATTACATAAATCAAGTAATTATTCATCCAATTATATAGTAGTACTGTACATTCAAAGAAAGAATGAGTATGGATGTATGGACCTCAGCAAATGACACCTGATGTTTAAAAAGTTTTAAGTTATCGGAAACATTAATATCTGGCAAATACTTAATGGTACAAAAATTAGAATCAGAAATTTAAAATATATATACATACATGTATATAGGTTACTATGAAACAGACTGCGCTATGCTTGAGGGAAACTGTGTTATGGCTCACTATTCAAATTCGAGGAAACACAGTGAACATTAGCCTTCCTGACATCCCTGTCCAAGTTTCAGCCGGCTCAGCTTATCAGTGGGGCTGGGGAACTTCATTTGCTTCTGTCTACATGTGTTTTACATTTCTTGATTTCGTGTATCCCAACATTTTCCTAACCACCCACCCATGTACAATATAGGGGGCAAAAAGATATACACTTTTTAAGAAAGGAAAATAACTATATTACAGTTGTGATACTCAAGCCATGTTTTGACTTTTGCAATTGTAAGAGACACAAAATACAACAGACAAGATAGCAAACATTATCAGTCCATACCAAGCATTATGATTTTAATGTAGATTTTTTGTTATCCTCTGTATAATACATACACACACGTACACACGTTTCTGAAATGCAGATTTGCTAAAGTAAAATAAAATTAATACGAAAATGGTTAATATAAAACATAATAGAGAATATTTATCTTTTCCCAGGCATGGTAGTGCGTGCCTGCTGTCTCAGACACCGGAGAGGCTGTGGCAGAAAGATCCCCTGTACCCAGGAATTCAGCAGTGATAGTTTTCCTGTACCAGAGCCTCAGTGACAGAATGAGACTCCAACTCTAAAATAGTAATGGTGATAAAATAATAAACTGAAGTAAAAATTAAAATTAAAATAAGATTAGATTACAAGATAATTATCAGTAATTAAAATGTCAGTTCTCTTACTATGAAGGGTGGTGTGGTAGGAGAGTTAAAAGACGCCAACAAAAGTCCTTCATGGGGTAATGGCGCTAAGTGAGAGATAATTGCTCCTTTCTCTCAGGTCAACTTGACCCCATCTGTAGTCAAGTAGAGCTACTGATTTCATTAGGGACAATAAAAGTACAACTGATTTTTTATACCTCTTCTCCGAGATATATTTGTCTTTCCTGGTTTAACTTCTGCCCCAAATATGAAGGCTAATAAAAAAAATATTAAAATAATAATAAAATTTTTGAGTTTTTCTTTATTTATTTCAACAAGTCATCATGACTATTATCTGAATGTAAATCAAAGACGTGTCTCTAGTTAACCTCACTTTCTTGCTAGATATTTATTGTTGATAATATCAAATGAATGACATAGAAAATGTATAATATCATTAAAGTCCACTTACAAATCACCAAGATTAAAAAACACACAAAAAAAATCAATAGAAAAATAACTCCAAATGCACAACATGAAACTATTAACAGCTTCACTACAAATGTGAAAAAATAGATACAGGTATAACAGATATGTATCTATGATCAGTGGAAGGCAGGAACTATACTATTATATTCATAAGATAGCATTCTCTCATTTAGTTTTCATAGCAATCCATTATGAGGAAGACCATATTATCTTCAATAAATTATAATCAGGTTAGAACATACATGGTATCAAACATCCAAACCGTCTTCGAAGTTGATAAACATATGATTAATATCATATTTCCTTAAGTAATAAATAAGGAGTACCTATGATATGCAAAATTTATAAGCACAAAAAGCATAGTGAGTCTTCCTAATCAATTCTCAATGCAATGTCAATATACAATTTATCTTGGACTTTGCAACCCAAATCTGAAATAACCAAAATATTTGACATTGAAATTCCTGAGTAGGTTTATCGCTACATCTACAACATAAGATTCTCATATGATTATAGGGACTTTACACTTTGAACAGATCCAAATGATTATTAAGCCTATTTCTAAACCTAACACAGATATTTCTATTTGAGCTTAAAACTTAACATTTTTTCATTTATACTCATAGCATCTGCCTATTCAGAACAGTCATTAAGATGTCTGATAGATAAGGCAGCATGTTCTTAGGTCCAAAAGTGACCTCTTTTTCTTCACACCAAATCATCTCATATGGCAATCTTATCTCCCTCAGTAAACGGGAAGCTCTTCATTGTGAAAACTTGGGGACATCCATCAAATTCCCTCCTTATGATTATAATCTATACCTAAAACAGGAGTTTCTCCTATAACTGCTTCTAGCAAATTCCAGCTACTTTTTAACAACTCTGGCTTTATCTCTAACTTGCAGTATTACAGCAGCCTACTCATTGGTTCATTTTTGTCTTGGTAGACTAGTCTCACATCAGCTAGAGTGGAGACAAATGTTATTTTCTTACTTGTTGGGCTCCAGTGGCTTTTATTCCTGGCGTAAAATCTGAAGAATTCACTGTGGTTTGCTAAGACACATCTGTATGAAATCTTCCCCTTAACTCTCTGACGTCATCTCCTAGTCATTTCTCCATGCTTTACGGCCACCCTATCCTCTAGCAATCCTAACCTCCTGGCTACTCACACACGCCTTCTTCTATCTGGGATACTGTCGTCTCTGGGTTGCTGCTAGATTCACTCACTCAACTTTATATTTTTGTTCAAATGTTAATTGTTCCTTGAGGAACCCCACTCCCCAGAGCTTCTTATCCCCTAATGCTAGCTATTATTCTTCATACTATTCTTATCTCATCATATATATATGTACATGTATATACGTGTGTGTATATGTATGATGTGTATATGCATATATGTATGATCTGAATAGACATATACACATATATATGATCAGATGAGAATAATATGGGTGTGTGTGTGTTTTACCATCTGCAATCCCTTCAGAGGTGGAAAGCTCAATAAGGACAAGATGCTTTTTTTCATGTTTGCTCACTAATTTATACTCAGTTCATAGACAAGTACCTGAAATATACTGAATTTCCATTATATACTTCTTTCTGGTAGAATTGGAATAAATCATTTTGAAATTTATTCAGTATATAGTAATACATCGGAGTAAAAAGATAAAGTACAAACTTTGCCCTGGATGTTTATTTGCTTACTGGTGACATTTAAAAATATTGATTGACATTGTGGAGATTTGGCAAGACTGAGAGATGAAGATAATAACATTACAAATGGCACAAAATATTTTTTCCTTACATTTTCTAACGTAGCAACTGAGATTGAAAATAACTGCATATGGGAGTTATTTTCTTTCTTTCTTTACTTTTTTCTTTTCTTTCTTTTTTTTTTTTTTTTTTGTAGAGACAGAGTCTCACCGTGGCACTCTACTGAGCCTGTGGCTCAGTGGGTAGGGCACAAGCCCCATATGCCAAGGTTGGTGGGTTCAAACCCAGCCCCAGCCAAACTGCAACAAAAAAATAGCTGGGTGTTGTGGCGGGCACCTGTAGTCCCAGCTACACGGGAGGCTGAAGCAAGGGAATTGCCTAAGCCCGGGAGTTGGAGGTTGCTGTGAGCTGTGTGACACCACAGACACCATGGCACTCTACTGAGGGTGATAAAGTGAGATGCTTTGTCTTTATAGAAAAAAAGAAAATAACTGCATATGAATATACACATTCATTTTTAATAATGAAAAATATTAAAATACATAATATTGTTAATGTTACATAGTGTGATATGCTCATTCCAGGAGTCAAAACTGAAGTATTCAGCGTATTTTTCTTAAGTATTTCAGTGTATCATTGCATGTAAGGAGAACAATGTAATGGTAAGAATTAAGTGAGTAATTAGAAAACAATGTGTATTTATTGAGGTATGAGCACATAAAATAAAGGTATTTATTCTAAAGTGTTAATTAGAAGAATTATTTTAAAATCTGCTGTTTAAGATCATGGTTATGATTTCTTGGTCATTATGTATCAAGAGAAACTCCTCGTTATATATCAATTCCCAGTCAGAGAATTCTGAAAGCATTAAGAAGATACATTATGAAATGGATGATAATTCTGTTGCACTTGCCCGACATTCAGCTCACTTGGAAGTCATACAGCCTCAAACCTAAATGCTCCCTACTATGGAATGGGAAGCATTAGCGACTCATAAATAATGTTACAGATAATGAAAAGAAGTCTCGACATAATATATTGAAGGTGAGTCAAAGCATGGATTTAATTTCTAGTTCCTTACTCATATATTATCAAATAAAATCCACCACAAATCAATATGATAAAGAGACATTTGGATATGAGAGAACATTTCAACTCTGACATCTCCTATGGGGCCTCTGTGCTGGTGCTAACTGCATTATCTGTATGCTCGGACATGAAAATGGGCTAAAGAAAATGAGCTGTAGTACGTAATTAATTAAAAATAAAAATAAAATACTTCAACCAATACTTATTGTGATAGTTAATTTAATGTGTCAACTTGGTTAACCTCTGGTGTCTAGTTCTTTGGTCAAACGCCAGTCCAGATGTTACTTTAAGGTATTTTTTTAATTGTGACCGACATTTAAGTCAGTAGACTAAGTAAAGCCCATTCCTCCCCAAGATGTTTGTGAGCTTTCCCTCATGAATTGAAGGCTCACAAATCCAATAATTTAATCAGAGATCAGACTTTTGGAAAGCACTGTTTCTGCAGAAGTTGAATTAGGTATGACCCCTGGAATCAATACCTGTGGAGGGAAGGGAGATAAAGCTGGCTTGGGTAGAAGCCATGACTTTGGCTGATGTGTTAGGGTACTGTGAAGTGGAATAGTTCTTTAGATTTATCATGAGTTCAGTTTAGATGCTCGACCTAACCTTTATATCTCCACTGGGGGAAGGTAGGCTTGGGAAGGTTTGCATTTTTGAGCTGAGACATCTCAGAAGGGAATTGATAACGAAACATAATTTACTGACAATATTTTTAGCAGTTGAGGCAAGTCCTTCATTCCAGAAGAGAAAGCTTAGCATTGCATCATGGTATTCACCATAGAGATGTAAAAAGATACCTTGAAGAAGCGTAGAGTTACCTGTCAGGGGAAATAGGCCCATGAGCCCTGGAAAGAAACATGGCATTGAGAGGCAATGCAAGAATATGACAGGACCGTCATGCATTGAATTTAAGTAAAACCAAAGACAGTTTTCCTTATTGTGAGTTTTTAAAAAACTATTTTTTTTTATTTTTCTTGTTCCCACTTCCTGGCTGTGTCTCAAATAATGTTTGTAATAGATATGTGAAAAAAAAAACCCACATGCACAAAAGGCCTGCATCCAGCATGAGGGGTAGGCAAGGAAAGGGGAAAGTATAAAATGTGATTCTTTTTTGTGTCTGTTTGGACCTGGAGAGAAGAAAGAGACTGATGGCAGGAGAGGAGATGAAAGGGAATTAATTCCCCAGGTTCAAAAGAAAAGACAGCGGATTACTGTGAAGCTTTCGGAACACACACAGTATCCTCAGGAGGTTTGCTTTGTCAGAATGTGAAGTTTCTTATATTCCCATTCCTGGAGTTTCTGTCTGTTCTCCAATCGGCTGATCAACCGAAACTGTGCAGGAATGATAGATGTGTTTCATAACTGAAGCTTCTTCACCTGCCTGACTAATGATTTGGGGACAGCATTAACTATCCTGCTAGATATTTTTAGCATCCTAAGGTAAAACTATGGGGGAAAGTACAGTGACATTTAGAATGCAAACTATTGATGGTTCTGAGTTATAAAGTACATAGAAAGGAATCAGAGAGAAAGTCAAATCAGAGAAAGTCAATCTGGAAAAGACACGAGATGCTAAAAGGTGTTAAAACGTAATTAACATAACTGTCAAGAAGGTCAAATCATAAAGCTCATGTTAATTAAACATATGTCACATATTTGAACACATTAATTAATGATGAACACAGTATGATGCTATTACTGATTCAAAGAGCATCTGAGAACCTAACCTAAGATGGCCTAATTCCTGGGTTTTATAAAAATCAACTGCTTAATGACTAGGGGGGTATAAACTACTACCTCCAGAGATATTTGCTCCACTCGGCACAGACTATTTGCATTCCTAACAGAGCCAACTTGACAGGGGAAGCTGTGACTTCTCTACGTCTGAGACCTTCAATCAAGCAAGTAGAAAACTAAAATAAAGAATATCAACTCCTATTTCACTTCCTTTTCACATATTCAGTTTACCCTTTGTTTAGATATCATCTCAAACCGTGTCTTCAGCAAAAGTTCCTCATAGGATATGTCTTCCAAGAAAGGTTTTTATATTTTATAAAATAGTAGATAAAATTACTGGTTTTGTTTTTCATTGTCTATTAATGACTTAAACATTGATATAATTAGTTCTTATTGCAAACTGATGTCTATAATCCTAAAGCATATTTTAAGCCTGTTGAGTTGAGGAATCATGTAGTCTTATATACATGCATAGAGAAATTAACAGATTAGAACTGATAAACAGAGTGGTGCCTCTGGCTCAAAGGAGCAGGAAGCCAGCACCATATGGGATGGGTTCAAAACCAGCTCTGCTCCAAAATGGCAAAAACAAATAAACAACAACAACAACAAAAAAAAAAACTGCAATTCTTGTTTAATTATTTGCATGCAATAATAGTTTTCTGAAGAGAGAGGGTGTAAGCTGTAGAGAAAAATTGGAGTTGAGCAGCGAAGTACAGCTAGAATCTTCAAATAGGAACAAGAGAATTTCAAGCTAAAAATATTTCAAAAAGTCAACAACACTGACCCATAAATAACATTGCTTATTTATTTCTTCTCAGACTTTATTCTGAATCTCTTTTTTCCAATAAAATAATAATAGTGATACTGTTTTGTAATATTTTTATCTGATTTTGTTTGTGATCTTTGAGCAAGTGCCTTGGGTATCTGCTGAATGATGGGTTTAAGAAGTACTTAACAAAATAGAACTAGCCAGAGGAAATACTATCAAGTATTTGATCAAACTTTGTCCTTCAATTAGCGTACATACACACAGACACACACGCCTGTACACACATAAGTATATGCATACATATGGACATGGAACAATAATTCCATGGCTAAAGAGAAACTATTTGGTAAATATTAGATCAGCAAATAGTCACTTACACAAATGTTGCCCTTTCCCTCTACTTAGGTGACAAAATATTCAGTGTTCTGGTTTACTTCAAGCGAGCTGACTAGATGAATGAAGAATATTCAACTTTTCCAAACACTTGCACTATTTAAAAGAATAAAAACAATCAAAACTTAAAGAATCGAATTTAAAAATTATGACAAGCAACTTCCAAAAATGTAGAGAATAGCAAATTAAAATGCTCTATTTTCAAAATGCACTCTATGGTATCTAACCACAGTCCCATTTCATAATTGTACTGATTACTCTCAAAATAAATATCTCTGTTTTTAAACTGAGAAACAACGATATGATACAATCCTCAGCTCCTTTTCGATTGGAAAGAATTCCTCCTGGCCCAGGGCACCCCAGAGAATCCATAAAACTGAGCTCCTAGTGATGACGGCACGGGAAACGGGACGTACCTGGCCACACTCCCTTCATTAACTGCCATTAGTCTTTCTTTCCTAAGTGTTAAACAGAAGCAAGCTCTTTGGAAAAGAAAGACTTGCTCCACCTCTGATTTCAACCAGACATCTAAAGCCGCTCTTCCTTTTGTGGTTTCAACACAGCTGACCAGTGTTCTTTCCCCATAAGTGACCACTGACTACGGAGTGGTCTGACCAATCTACTGGGGACATGCACAGAGGTTTCCAAGTCCTCTGCTTTGCGGTTTTTGTGGTTTTGTATTTTTCATGCTTTATGTGTGTGTGTGATTTTTGTTGTTGTTGTTGTTTGTTTTGTTTTGTTTTGTTTAAAGGTAGAGGCTCACTGTGTCACCCAAGGCCTGGAGGGCAGTGCTATGATCACAGCTCACTGCAGGCTCAAGCCCCCCAGGCATGAGGAGTGATCCTCCTGTCTCAGCCTCTCAAGTAGCTGGGACTCTAGCTAGGAGACACTGTGCCAGGCCTTGCTGCACCTTTTGATGTCAGATAGCAGAAAACTTCACCCTGGGATCGTGCTAACATTGCCATTCTTAAAATACAGTTCCCATGAGACTGTATGAAGCCTAATTGTACAAGTGCAGATTTCTCAGTTCATAAATATTCATGACTCCTCCGATGGCTTATTAAATATGTATATGCAGCCGACTGGCTCAGCATAAATTCTTGTTCCCTTTACCACTCCATCCAAGTGCCTGTTTCTGGCGTCTGGCCAGAGGCTGGACTTCCCAGCCTGTTGGGATGGCCACCTGCAGGCTGCAACCTTTTATGAGAAATAAAGCTCTTCTAGCCAAACTTACAAAACTTGTCTTCATTCTTCACTTGACAAAAGGGACACTCTAAACCACTGTTTCTGATTTCCGACTTTCTTCTCTTTAGAGGAAACTTACTTTTGTGTTTATTATCATATTCGATGTTTGTATTTATTACCATATTTGGACTTCCCAAGAGTCCTATGAAAAATGTTGCATGAATTCTCCTCAATTTTCAGATAAAAAAAATATCGTATAGAGTAGTTAAATAATTTCATTAAGGTCACAAAGCCAATATAAATAGTAAAGAAAAATTTTGAACAAGCAAATTCTTAAAACTTGTGGTTACCATAATTGCACCAATATAATGTATGAAATTTAAGCATTTGACATATGTAATTTTTTATTTTATTTTTTTTTTGTAGAGACAGAATCTTAGTTTCTTTTTTTTGTAGAGACAGAATCTTAGTGGCGTCACACTGCTCACAACAACCTCCAGCTCCTGGGTTTAGGTGATTCTCTTGCCTCAGCCTCCAGAGTAGCTGGAACTACTTGCTACAATGCCTTGCTATTTTTTTGTTGCAGTTTGGCTGGGGTCGGGTTTGAACCCACCACCCTCTGTATATGAGGCCAGCGCCCTACCCACTGAGCCACAGGCACTGCCCTGACATATGTAATTTTTACATCAGTTGTTTAGTTTACTGCTACAATAATTATTTTATTTCATAGAGAATGCCAATATGTGGACCATGCCATTTTTTCACTGTGTGTGATTTTCATCTAGTTCTTAATTGTTACTGTCTTAGTCGAAGACGTCATTGTCCTGCACACACCCTCAGTTCCTGTGCTTGTTACCTCTCACCAATACCTGGTTTTCCTCTCTTTGTGAGACCATGAACCATTGCACTTCCCAGGTATCTTTTCATTGATCTGTACATGTGAACTGTTCTGGTCAGCGAGATGTAAATGAAGGTGAGATGTCTGATTTCCTGTGGAGACATTTTATTGTAAGTGTGATCCCCTGGTGGTTCTTTTCCTATGCCATAAAGACAGAAAAGGCCATATCCCAGATGGTGCAGCCAAAGGATGATGGCGCCCTTTATCTTAATCAGATTTCTAAATGGCTGTTTAGAGTAGTCCCCTGCTGACAAGTGTTAAACAGAAAGTATAGTTGCGAAATAAATATTTTTGGCATTAAGTTAAATTTTGGAGTTGTTTGTGCCTGTGGTGTTGCCTAGCCCAGGAGATGGTAACCCATAGGCCTAAGGCCACATGTGTCCTTCTATGTCTTTAAGTGTGCCCTTTTGACTAAATCAAAATTTTACAGAACAAATCCTTTGAAGTTTATTAATAAATTTTTGTTGATCTTTTATATTTTTGTCTTATTCTCAAAAAGAATGTGTTTAAAATACCAAAGAATAAAATGGTTTTAAATAAAATAATCCTCCCGGACTGATGGGCACAATGAGCATTAATAAGCCCTACGAGCTAAGTTGATGGCTGCTGGCTCAGGGCTCAGTCCTAACTTCCCTGTCTGACTGGCTCCACGGCCATATGAGATATGAGGCTGGTTGGTGAGGGTTCATGAGGGCTGAGCGTGTTCCTATGTTATTAGCTTCTGACAACGGTGCCTGTGTTTTAGTTTAAAGTGGAAGTTGTGAATAGCTGCCCAACTAGACAGTTGTTTTTAATCCAGTTTCATGACCCATCATGTCAAAGAACACCTGGATAGAGGATGGTGAAGGGAAAACAAGATTTTCTAAAGAGGATTGGGAATCATAATATTAATATTTTGTGTCTCTAAAGATAAGATGATTTGCTGACTTTGTGACACTGCAGTTTCAGTATTATAGAGATTCAGTGGTCACTAGCGTTATAACACTCATAACGACCAGTAATGTTTTAAATTAGAGGAAGAGGCATGAAAAATTGTGTTGCTCAATTTACAAGATGAAAAGCAAAAGCAAGACAATTCATTCAATGGGCACTAAGACCGGGAAATAATGCCACCAAAATCAACTTATAAAAAGCAGCTTCCATACTTGGGAAAAAGGGGTAGCCATTCAGTCGCGTAGACATTGTGACAGAGTGCATTGTCAGAGTTGGAGGATGCTCAGACCCCAATAAATTCTCAGAGTTAAAACAACTGCCTCTTTCAAGGAGAACTATCACTGAATAGCTGCATGAATTAGCCTTCCACTTAACAGAAAGAATTATGCGATACTTCAAAAGGAAAATATATATTATCCAATTGCTATTGACGAATCTACTGATACTAGGGATTTAGCATAGGGTTTATACTTTATGCAGGTCACAGCAGAAGATTTTCAGGCCAGGCCTGGTGAGTCATATCTGTAATCCAGCACTTGGGGAGGGAAAGGCAGGAGGAGCCCTTGAACTCAGGAGCTCAAGACCAGCCCGAGCAAAGGCTAGACACCCTCTCTAGTAAAATGAGAAAAATAAGCCAGGTCTTCTTGTCGGTGCCTGTAATCCAGCTACTTGGTAGGTTGAGGCAGGAGGATCTCTGGAGTCCAGTAATTTGAGGTTGTTGTGAGCTAGGCTGACACCAAGGCACTTAAGCCTGGATAACACAGTAAGACTCTGTCTGAAGTAAATAACTGCCTGACAAACTAACTAACTAACTCACATAAATAAATAAATGTATAAAAACATTTTCTTCGCTATGAAGAGTTATTTGCTTTGGGCACTCTTGAGAACACAACACGGGGAGTAGCTTTCTTCCACAACTTTCAAGATAAATGACATGAAGTTGAACTGAATTTGGTCAATTTAGTGAGTGTACGTACAGAGTGTGTACTTTCTGTGATGGGAAAACATGAAGGATGCATTACACGGATTAAAAAAGAAAGTACTAAGAGACTGTGATGCTCTCATTCCTTGTCATTGTATCTTGCATCAGCAAAAGCTCTGTGCTAAAGCTACTATTTCAAGTGACACTTTGCAACACATGATAAGTATTGTTTACTGTATCCTGCATTGCAGCCCAACCTTGTCAATGTCATAACAAGGTAAGTTGGAATGATCCAGGTATGCACTGGCTATTGCAGGGACAGGTGTTAGCCAAAATTTTATCTCTGGGAGAACAGATAGCTGTATTTTATGAAGCAATGGGAATTCTGAAAGAAAATCTCTGTGTGAATGTAGCATTTCTGTGTGACATCATGTCAAACCAAAATGACTTGGATATTTCTTTGCAAGGTAAGTATGGTATGTGGCAAAAAATTTCCAAGCAGTTTGAAAAAAAAAATACAATTTTCAAAACACTTCTTCAGAAAGAAATTTTTTTATTTTTTGTTATTTCATAGCTGTGTACATTAATAAGTCATGGTGTA
>CAUYQV010128784.1:0-17578 GCA_963574575.1 Galagoides demidoff | reverse complement strand
AAAGCACAAAAGCCTGTCTAGAATGCAATATGGAGTGTATATTAAAACTCTCAAAAATATACTTTTCCTTGACCTAGTAAACTCTACTTTTAAGGATCATGTAAAGAAAATAACTGACACCTAAGGTGGCGGGTTCGAATCTAGCCCAGGCCCGCCAAACAACAATGACGGCTGCAACCAAAAAATAGCCGGGCATTGTGGCAGGCGCCTGTGGTCCCAGCTACTTGGGAAGCAGAGGCAGGAGACTCGCTTGAGCCCAGGAGTGGGATGTTGCTGTGAGCTGTGATGCCATGGCACTCTACCCAGGGGAACAGCTTGAGGCTCTGTCAAAAAAAAAAAAAAAAGAAAAAGAAAGAAAAAGAAAATAACTGTAGATGTTAAAAATTTGCCAACAGAGAATTTTTTTGTAAAAACTGAAAAAAAAAAGGAAAATATTTAAATGTCCAAAAATAAAGGAACTGTTAAACGAATGAATAAAAATATGTAAACATTAGTATGTATCAAAATAGTTAACATTTAAAAAACTGAAGAAAAGGCCAGGGAGCAGTGGCTCACACCTGTATTCGATGCACTCTAGGAGGCCAAGGAGGATTGATTGCTTGATATCAGGAGTTCAAGAATAACCTGAGCAGGGTGACACCTGTGGCCTGGCGGGTAGGGCGATGGCCCCATATACTGAGGGTGGCGGGTTCCAACACAGCCCAGCCAAACTACAACAAAAAAAATCACTGGGCGTTCTGGCGGGTACTTGTAGTCCCTGCTACTCAAGAGGCTGAGGCAAGAGACTCGCCTAAGCCCAGGAGTTGGACGTTGCTGTGAGCTGAGATGCCACCTTACTCTACCAAGAGCACTAAAGTGAGACTCTGTCTCTTAAAAAAATAGAAAAATAAAAAATAACCTGAGCAACTAAAAACAGAAGAAAAAAATAGCCAGGCATATTGGTGCATGCCTGTAGTGCCAGCTACTTGGCAGGCAGAGGCAAGAGGACTGCTTAAGCCCACGAGTTTGAGGTTACTTTGCACCATAATGATGCCATGGCTCTCTACCCAGGGCAACAAAGCAAGGCTTTGTCTTGGAAAAAAAAAAAAAAAAAGAAATCAAAATAAAAACCCAGAAGAATACAGAAACTACAAAATCTCAACTTTGTGGAGTATTTTTAATTAAGTAACCATATATGGCTTAAAGGAAATATATCAAATGTTAACATAGATCAACCCTGGTTTGCAGTATTATGGATTATACTACTTTTTCATCATACTTTATTATATTCTTTTCTAAATTCCCCCAATGGTTATGGCTTTTTGCAAGAAAAGTCAGTCTTAAATAAGAAAAGAATAAGACTGTTATTAAGACCACCCACTTGATAAAAATCTTGAGGATTCATCTGTTTAACATAGTCTTAATTATTCTTATTTCTTAGCCCACAACCTGCTAGAAAGAAGGTATAAAATTAGGAAGGAGGTAGAAGTATAATGATCGTAGAAATAAGCAATAGCTTTTAGCAAAAACAAAGGAAAGAGAGAAGCAGATTACCCTGGAAATAGACCAGGTTCTATGCTGTTTTTTTGAAGACAAAACACACCAGTATGTAGTAACCATTATGCCTAATAAAGATACCAAGAAAAAAAGTACACATTTACCATCCAGGAACATCACCATACACATGCGCGGGGCGGTGCCTGTGACTCAAAGGGGTAGGGCGCCGGCCCCATATACTGGAGGTGGTGGGTTCAAACCCAGTCCAGGCCAAAAAAAAAAAAAAAAAAAAAGGGCAGTGCCTGTGGCTCAAAGGAGTAAGGCGCTGGCCCCATATACTGGAGGTGGCCGGTTTAAACCAAGCCCCAGCCAAAAAAAAAACAAACATACACATGCACACACACACACAAAGGCATGCACGCCCCTCTCTAATTATTAATACAGCAGGGGAAAAGTGCAAGCTTCAAGTTCTAGTTAATTGTACTACGGATTCTTATAACAAGTCACTGATGAGTAAATGAAAGTAAGAATATTAACTGCTAATGAAGATAACAGGACCAAAAAGTTCACAGATCTTCTAGTACTTTCCACTATAGGAGTTCTAAAAATTAACAGAAAAGAAGATCAAAAAATTATGCATGCTAACAGAATATACTACTATAAAAAGAAATAAACTAATAAGTAAAAAAAAGTATGAAAAGATAAAGAAATTTTGGCTTAGTGCCTGCATTCAGTGGTTAGGGCACCGGCCACATACACTGGGCTACTGCCAGTGTTCAAAACAGAACAGGGCCTACTAAATAATAATGACAATACAACAAAAAATAGCCAAGCATTGTGGCAGGCACCTGTAGTCCCAGCTACTTGGGAGGCTGAGGCAAGAGAATCGCTTAAGCCCAAGAGTTTGAGGTTGCTGTGAACTGCAACAGCATGGCACTGTGCCAAGGATGACATACTGAGAGTCAGTATAAATAAAAATAAATACATAAATAAGTAAGTTTTAGTGTACAAAGCTGAAAGCAAGCATATTAAATTATCTAACACTCAAGAGTTCACCCTTACCAATAATCATTTCCATATTTTTCCAGGTCCAAAGGAGAACAATCCAGAATACCCACAAAAAATAAGTAAATAAATAAACAAAATGCAGTTTTCAAATGAATAGGAATAGACTGTCACTTTATTTTTTAGTAAACTTAAATGGAAAGGAAATACACAGAAAAATGTCACTCAATGATTTTATAATAATTTGCATTTTTCTAGTAATCAGTGAAACTGAGTACCTTTTCACATGTTTCCTGGCCATTTTTATATCTTCCTTTGCAAAATATCTGTTTAAGTCTTTTGCCAATTTTTCTACTCAGTAAAAGTCTTTTTTTTTCTTTTGAGACAGAGTCTGTGTTGCCTGGGTAGAGTGCCATGGCATCACGCCTCACAGCAACCTCAAACTCTTTGGGCTTAAGCCAGCGGTTCTCAACCTGTGGGTCACGACCCCTTTGTAACAATGAAAATACATCATAGCATTAGGAAGGTTGACAAACACTGGCTTAAGCAATTCTCTTGCCTCAGTATCCCGAGTACCTGGGACTACAGGTGCCTGCCATAATGCCCGGCCATTTTTTTTGGTTGCAGCCATCATTGTTGTTTGGCGGGCCCGGGATTTGAACCAGACACCTTAGGTGTACGTGGCCGGCGCCCTAGCCGATTGAGCCACAGGTGCCGAGCCTAAAACTCTTATTAGAAGTTATTTATCTGTCATTTTTTTGGTCATGTATTATAAATATATAAAAAGTTTTAATATAATATTAGTCTTTTCTTTTATGATTTTTTTTTAAATCTTTCCCAGCTTGGCACCTGTAGCTAAAATGGTTAAGACATCAACAACATGCAACAGAGCTGGTGGGTTCAAATCCAGCCTGGGCCTGCCAAACAACAATGACAACTACAACCAAAGAATAGCCAGGCATTGTGGGGGGGCACCTGTAGTCCCAGCTACTTGGGTGGCTGAAGCAAGAGAATCACTTAAGTCCAGGAGTTGGAGGTTGCCCTGAGCTGTGATGCCACGGCACTCTACCCAGGGCAACAGCTTCAGGCTGTGTCTCAAAAAAAAAAAAAAAACTTTCCCTATTCCAAAGTCACTAAGACATTCTCCTATGTCATCTTCTGAATATTTTTAAGCATTTCACATTTAAATTTGTAATGTATCTAGAATTAAATTTGGTGTATAGTATAAAATTGGAAGTCAAAATCTTTCCTTTTTTCTCATACTATTATTGAGTTGATCCACTGCCATGTATTGAAAAGACTCCCTACCACCTTTCAGTGACATCTTGTTATTGTTATGAGGCTCTTTACTCTGTTGTATTGGTCTGTTTTTCTGTCCATGCAAAAACATCATATTGTCATAATATAGCTTGTAATAATCTTGGTGTCCAGTCCTCCAACTTAATTCCTCTTCATCAACATTGTCTTGGCTGACTAGGTACAGTGGATCTCCATGCCTGCAATCATAAAACTCTAGGAGGCCAAGGCAGGTGGATCACTTGAGCTCAAGAATTCAAGACCAACCTGAGTAAGATGGAGACCCTATCTCTACTAAAAATAGAAAAAACTAATTGCTGTGTTGTGATGTTCAACTGTTATCCTAGCTGGGAAGGCTGAGGCAAAGAGGATCACTTGAGCCCAAGAGTTTGAGGCTGTTGCCAGCTACAATGACGCCATGACACTCTACCCAGGGTAATGGAGTGAGACTCTATCTAAAAGAAAAAAAGTCTTGGCTACTTCCTTATGCATTTGAGAATCAACTGTACTCATTTAAAAATATACTAGAGTTCTGAACAAAATAACACTGTTAATATTCATTTAAAAATATACTAAAGTGCTGAATAAACACTGAATCCATAGATCAATTTTGGAGAAATTTGTATGTAATAATACCTTTAAAAAAAAAACCTTAAAAATATTGAATCTGGCTCAGCGCCTGTGGCTCAATAGGCTAAGGCGCCAGCCACGTACACCTAAGGTGGCGGGTTCCAATCCCCAGCCCGGGCCCTCCAAACAACAATGCTGGCTGCAACCAAAAAAAAAAAAATGGCCGGGCATTGTGGCGGGCGCCTGTGGTCCCAGCTACTTGGGAGGCGGAAGCAGGAGACTCGCTTGAGCCCAGGAGTTGGAGGTTGCTATGAGCTGTGATGCCATGGCCCTCTACCCAGGGGGATAGCTTGAGGCTCCATCTCAAAAAAAAAAAAAAAAAAAATTGAATCTATCCATGAACACTGTCTATCCTTCCATTTATTGCAGTCTTTAATTTCTCTCCCTCATTTAGAGCTGTGGAAAGGTTTGGATCTCTTTCATTGGATTTACTGTATTTTGTGCTTTTTTTGATGCTCTTGTCAATAATTTTTTAAATTCCATTTTTAATTACTTTTTGCTGGTATGAAGAATATAATAAATTTTTATATATTAACCTTGAATTCATCAACCCTAATACATTCATTTATTAATTCTAATAGTTTGTAAATTCTTTGGATTTTTTATATACACAAACAAATCAAGTACTAGTTACTACAGTGGTTTTGCTTCCTTTCATATTTTATTTATTTATTTATTTATTTTTGAGGCAGAGCCTCAAGTTGTCACCCTGGGTAGAGTACCGTGGCATCAGAGCTCACAGCAACCTCCAACTCCTGGGCTCAAGCGATTTTCCTGCCTCTACCTCCCAAGTAGCTGGGACCACAGGCGCCCGCCACAACACCTAGCTATTTTTGGTTGCAGCCATCATTGTTGTTTAGCGGACCCAGCTGGATTCAAACCAGCCAGCTCAGGTGTATGTGGCTGGTGCCTTAGACACTTGAGCCACAGGCGCCAAGCCTTATTTTTCTTGCTTTATTATACTGGCTAAATCTCTATTATAAAGATTAAAAAAGGATTGATACAGAACATCCTGTCTCATTTGCAACCTCTGAAGGAAAGCTTTTAATATTTTACATTAATTGTTAACTTGCTTTGTGTTTCTTCTACACCTTTTTCTCAGATTAAGGATATTCCCTTGTATTCCTAGTTTGTTAAGACATTTTAAAATTTTTATCATGAATACATAACTGAATTTTATTAAATTCCTTTCCTGGATTATTTAAGATAATTATGGGTTTCTTCTCTGATGATGTGGCAAGTTACACGGATTTATAAATGTTTAACCAACCCTGAACTCCTAGAATAATTATAAACTCCTTACTCATTTAATTAGGTCAAGCTGCTCTATATGAAAAATAGCAAAAATATCCTTTAAAACCAACCCTATCAATATTGTAATCAGAAAACACATAAAGCATTAACTTCCAAAATAAGTTATTTATGCTAGTAAGTAAGATCTGTAAGTAGGATGGAGCTGATCACAAACAGCAATACAGGGTAAGGAGCTTAAGGTAGAAATGTAAATTTGCTAGCTTGGGTGTCTAACCTGTGGCCCACTGGTGCATGTTGATTTCCTGAGGACTTTTTTTCCCTTATCTGTGGTGTTAGATATCACAAAAAGCATGTGGACCTTTTCTCTTTTTCTTTTTGATCAGCTTTCCTTAGTGTTTGTGTTATTTAATATGTGACCCAAGATAATTCTTATTCTTCCAATGTGTGGCAGAGAAAAAAAAAAAAAGGTTGGACACCCTGAATTATGTCATGAAACACACTATTTAGTGCAAATAATATTCTTACACAGCAAAACTCTCACAGTAAAAGACATATATAATGTACTGATTTACATTCTGGCACTAGCATTTTACCTCCTTGTGTACCTATCATTTGAGTAGCAGAGTTTGTACCACAGAATTAACTGCTGCTAGGCCTATATCTTTGAAACAAAGAAAAATAACAAAAACTTAAAGCCTTATTAGTTATTTCTTATATCTTAGACTGTTCAAATCATATTATGAACATCCTGTAACCTGTTACGTCCTGTAACATCCTGTAGTAAGTATTTTAATGCAGCACAATTTCACAAACTCTATGAAATAGATTCCCATTATTAGTGTTTGGTAAATGTATTATACATACATTACTTCTACAAACTTAAATCTACTTTCAACAGTCCAATCAATGAAACAAAAAAATTGACCAGACAGCAGCAATTCTAAATTTCTTATATGCTCCCAGGGTTTCAAACTTGTAATACTCAAATCCTCACTAGGGTACTTATCCATTCAATCTCTTTATTTCTCCTTAAGGCATTAAGTAATGACAATAATGACTCTGACATCAAAATTCAGCCACAGAAATAAGTATGAACTTGGCATCAAAGCGACTAGTCTCAAAATCACCAACACAAGAATTTCTTTAATGGGTTTTTAACAAAATAAACAACCTAAAAATCTACATATGTGATTTTTTTAACCAGAAAATCAATTTCACTTCAAGGTACTAAACAGAACTACTTTTGTTTTGCTTTAGGAGAAACAAAAAAGCACTAAAAAAGCTTACCAGAAAAGGAATTAATCCTGCCTAAATTATGACTTTTAAAATGTGAAATATGGTCATCACTCAGTATATTTTTCATCACTTTCTCTATCTTTGCGGGAGAAATTTTTTGTTGTTGTTGTTGTTTTTGATTTTTGAGACAGAGTCTCACTATGTCACCCTGAGTAGAGTGCTACAATGTCACAGCTCACAGTAACCTCAAACTCTTGGGTTTAAGCAATTCTCTCGCCTCAGCCTCCTAAGTACCTGAGACTACAGGCACCTGCCACAACACCCGGCTTTTTTGTTGTTGTTGTTGGAGTTGTCATTGTTGTTTAGCAGGCCCAGGCCGGGTGGAAACTACCAGCCCCAGGGTATATAGCCGGTGCCCTAACCACTGAGCTATGGGTGCTAAGCCTTCATGAGGTGTAATTTTAAAATATATTCCCAAGGTCTACCCATGTTTTAAAATAAACTGCAATTTAGCAAGTGGCATTAATAGAAAATTTTGCTATAGTCAATGTTACCATCCACCACTGTGACCATACTGCAAATGGCCAACCATTGAGAGATTTTCTTAATAAACTAAAAACATTTTTACCAAGCCTTACCCTTTCTTTGTTACATAAAACATTTCTAAATTATACTTAGTAAGTTTTCTCAACCAAATCACAACATCAGTGTGCACCACGCATGGAAACCTAAGTGAATAAGTTGATGACAGCCTTCACTGAGTGATGATCTTACTGGCAGCAAAGGTCTTAAGAGTAGAGCTTGGAACCACTGTTTTCCTACTATTCTTCTAAGCCTTCTGAGATTAAAATTCATACCAGAAATTTAGAGGCAACTCGTGTACTTCTTGTACTTACAAATGTTTTCTTATTCCCTTCCAATAGTTAATCTCCTCCTACTATACCAGCTCAATTATGAGAAAGTAATCAGCAAACATTATTAAACTTTTTCCCAAATCGCCAATCAATGGGTGGCAGGATTATAAGTTAATTTTTATTTTCCTCTTTTTTTCTTTTCCCCTAATTTTTGACAAGGATAAATATGATTTTTTAAAAGGATTCTCTTTATTTTGCTTTAAATCAAACTAAAAAAGGCAAATCATTAAATCTGGAACTCAACTTTGTTTTTTACACTAGCCACATGGTGAAGCCCAAAATAACTCCCACTAAAACTCAGTAAATGTTAACATGGACATATAATACTATGAAGAATACATAAATGTTGTGAAGTACCCTTTTACATCTTCTTAAAGAAGTTGTGCAAAAAAGAAACTAATTAGCATACAAATGCTTTTCTGCAACAAATATTTAAGAAATATAAAAGATCAAGATACTAAAAAGAAGACTGAATCAAATTGCTTTACCTCTTTGTGTTTCATATCCAAGTGAGTCCTAAGAGTCTTAAGTTCCCGGTCTCGGCTATCCAAGCAAGCTTCTAGAGCATGTGTCTGATCTTCCCATTCAGATTTTTTATGAGCCACCATGATGTCAATCTGTTTCATGAGCTCCTGTAGTTCTGCTTCACAGGATGTCAAAAATCCCCTATTAAAAAAAGGATAGATCATTAAGAACACAGAACACAAGCCCAAGTAACTTTTCATCTTTCTCATGAAACTATAGTAGATATAAACCTATCTGCAATACAACAGTGTCAACTAATAAATTACCAGAAGCAAAGAACAGGATGCCTGAAATTTTGTTTTTAATTTTCATATTAATATGATTATTTATCTCGTCCTCATCTAATGCAGTGGTTCTCAACCTGTGGGTTGCAACCCCTTTTTAACAATGAAAATACATTGCAGCATTAGGAAGGTTGAGAACCACTGATCTAATGGCCAATCTAAAGCCCAAGCCATGGGGTGGGGCCTGTGGCTCAAGAGGGTAGGATGCCAGCCCCATATACCGGAGGTGGCAGGTTCAAACCTAGCCCTGGCCAAAATAAATAAATAAATAAATAAAGCCCAAGTCATTTGGTTAACCACAAGACTGATATTATAAGTTTAGCTTGTAAGAGTAAGACTTCCACAAATAACTAGCACTTCTGTAATACTTTAGGGAAGCTTTCTGAAAGAATACAGATAAGCCTATATGTCACATGCTTGTCTAGCCAAAATAAAAAGCTTTAGAAGAAAGCTGGCTACCATGCATGAAAATGATAATACAACTTTAAGAGTGGCTTCAAGAAATTCATCCCTGAGCCAGATTTATTTCAGCTCTTTCTTCTGACCTTATTGTTAGAAACTTACTGCAATCTACCTTATTACTATAAACTTACTGATGTCCTTCCATGTTTCAGGAAATGCTAGATACTGCAGATGTGAAAACAGAGGTAGACATCGATGTGTTAGATACAAAGAAGTTTCCAGAAATGGCCACAGAGAGCTATCACTAAAGCTTAAATACTTTTTAAAAGAAGCACTTGTTCTTAGTATCACAGAATCTCTGTACTTTTGCTTTTTAAGAATAGAAACCTCAAGATGAGACCAAGGCAAGCCATCTGACTTCACAGAGCTGAGGTGAAGTAAACACGCCAAAAGGAGACATGTCCACAACCATGACATGGGGCAGCTCAGCTTTGCGCAACACTTTTGTTTCTAGATTCTTCAAAGGACAATATAGTCAAAGGTATAACACAGATAAGCTTT
This sequence comes from Galagoides demidoff, assembly GCA_963574575.1. Taxonomy (NCBI): domain Eukaryota; kingdom Metazoa; phylum Chordata; class Mammalia; order Primates; family Galagidae; genus Galagoides; species Galagoides demidoff. The sequence continues at coordinate 7,995 of CAUYQV010128784.1, read as the reverse complement.
TTAAACTGTAGTAAGAACCTCAAGGTCAAAGAAAACTTAACACTCTCTTACAACCAGGGACCTAGGGACGGGCCTGCCCTTTCCTCTGGCACACAAGCACAACATCTAGGGGCCTAAAGAAAGACCCTCCTCCCCAACCACCACTGGTACCCACCCACATTGTCCAGGGCCCTAGTGACTGATCCACTCCACTCACTGCCAGCACCAACATGCACCATCTGCAGACCTGAGGAGAGGCTCAACCCCCTGTCACTGCCACCACCAGAGGCTGTGCACATCATCTGGGGACCTGAAGATCAATCTACCCTGCTGCCCATCACCAATGCCTATGCACACAACCCAGGGGCCAGAGGACATTCCTACCCCGCCTTCCACTGCCATCATGGGTACTTGAAGAGCAGGATGCCTGGCATCCCCATCCATAGCAAAGCCTTGCCACAGCCTCTACCAACAACTTCAGTGTAAGTCACCGGGGAACTTGCAGACACAACTGACACTGATTACAGGTGAAAAAATCATGTACAGACTATACTATTGCACCCACTAAGAATCAAAGTCAGAGTAATCTACCCAACTAACAATATAGATACTCTAAGGGAAAAAAATCCTTAAAATTAGAAGCCAATCTATAAAACTGGAAGCCAATCCATAAAATTGGAAGCCCACCCATAAAACTAGAAGAAGCGACTGTTATACCAGGTGTGCAGGTATCAATGTAAGGACATAAGAAATGTGAAAACGAAAGCAAACATGACAACTGCAAAGGAACACAGCAGTTCTCTGGTAACAAGTCCCCCCAAAAAAGATGTATGAAATACCAAAACAAAAAAAAGATCAAAATAATGATATTAAGGAAACAGGGAAATCTAAGAAAACACAGGTAAACAATACAAATAACTTAAGAAAACAACTCATGATTTGAATAAGAAAGTTAACAAAGAGACGGGTACCACAAAAACAGAACCAAACAGAAATTATAGAAGTGAGGAATTCAATGAATGAAATAAAAAAAAAAATGCAATTTAGACTAGATCAAGCAGAACAAAGAATTTCTGAATTTGAAGATAAGTCTTAACCCAGTCAGGGGCCCAGCACAGTGTCTCACACCTGTAAACCTAGCACTCTGAAAGGCCAAGGTAGGTGGAATGCCTGAGCTCGCGGGCTCCAGACCAGCATGAACAAGAGCCAGACCTCATCTCTAAAAATAGCTGGGTGTTGTGACAGGCACCTGTAGTCCCAGCTACTCTGGAGACTAAGACTAGTGAATCACAAGTCCAAGAGTTTGAAGTTGCTGTGAGCTGTGATGCCCAACCAGTAAGACTCTGTCTTAAATAAATAGATAAATACAATTAACCCAGACAAAAAAAATAAAAAAGGATAAAATGAATGAAGAAAACCTACATGACACATGGGAGACCATAAAGCAACCAAATATTTGAATTCTAGGAATTCCAAAAGGAGAAGGGATAGGCAGAGGCACAGAAAACCTATTTAATGAAATAATAGCTAAAAATGTCCCAAGTCTTACAAGAGATACAGAGATTCTGATATAAGCAGCTCAAAGATCCCCAAACAGAGTCTACCAAAAAAGGTCTTCTCCAAAGTACATTATAATCAAACTATGAAAAATCAAAGACAAATTCTATAAACAGCAAGAGAAATATATAAAGTATACATGGGAATCCCTGTCAGACTGACAAGTAGATCTCTCGGCAGAAACTTTATAGACCAAGAGAGAATGGGATAATATATTCAAAGTGCTAAAAGAAAAGAGGGTGGAGGGGGAAGCTATTAACCAAGAATACCACACCAGCAAAGCAATCTTTCAAAAACAAAGGAGATATAAAGTCTTTTTCAGATAAGAAAAAACTGAGGAAATTCATCACCACTAGACTAGCCTTACGAAAAATGCTTATGGGAGTGAAATCTACTATCATGAAAACACACAGATAGAAAGTATAGAATTCAGTGGTAGAACAAATACACAAATGAGAAAGAGAAAGAAATCAAACATGACCACTACATCAAACTACCAAATCATAAAGATACATAAAAAGAGAAAGAAATGAACAAAAGATATAAAAGACAATCAGAAAACAATTAACAAAATGATAAGAGTTAATACCTTACCTATCAATAGCAACCCTGAATGTACATAGTCACAGTTTTAATTACCCAATTAAAAGATATAGACTAGCTGAATGGATTAAAAAAAAAAAACTCAACTATATGCAGTTCATAAGAAATTCACTTCACCTATAAAAACACATATACAGGCTCGGCGCCTGTGGCTCAATCGGCTAAGGCGCCAGCCATGTGCACCTAAGGTGGCGGGTTCCAATCCCCAGCCCGGCCGGCCAAACAACAATGATGGCTGCAACCAAAAAATGGCCGGGCGTTGTGGCAGGCACCTGTAGTCCCAGCTACTTGGGAGGCTGAGGCAGGAGACTCGCTTGAGCCCAGGAGTTGGAGGTTGCTGTGAGCTGTGATACCATGGCACTCTACCCAGGGGGATAGCTTGAGGCTCCATCTCAAAAAAAAAAACACATATACAGGCTCCGCGCCTATGGCTCAATCGGCTAGGGTGCCAGCCACGTACACCTACGGTGGCGGGTTCAAATCCCCAGCCCGGGCCCGCCAAACAACAATGATGGCTGCAACCAAAAAAAAAAAAAAAAAATTAAAAACACATATACACTGAAAATGAAGGGATGGGAAAAAATGTTCTATGTAAATGGAAACCAAAAGTCTGTAGGAGTGGCTATACTTATATCAGACAAAACATAGTTTAAGTAAAATACATAAAAAGAAAAAAGAAGGTATTAAAATGAAGACAAAGGGATCATTTCACCAAGAGAATATTACAACTACAAACACACATGCACCCAACACCAGAGTACCCAGATATATAAAGCAAAATATTACTGGAGCTAAAGAGAGAAACAGGCCCAATACAATAAAAGTTGGAAACTTCGTATTTTTAGCACAGGACAGATAATCTAGATAGAAAATCAACAAAGAAACATTGGACTTAATCTACAGTATAGACCATATGGACCCAACAGACATTTACAGAATATTTCATGCAACAACTGCAGAATACACATTTTTGTTCAGCATATGGAACATTCTCCAAGACAGACCATATGTAAGGCCATAAAACAAGTATCAACAAATTTTTAAAAGTCCACATTATATCAAGTATCTTCTCAGACAACAATAAAATAAAACTAAAAGTCAATAAGAAGAGAAACTTTGAACACTAAACATACATGAAAATTAAATAACATGCTCCTAAACAATCACTGGGTCAATGAAGAAATTAAAAAGAAAAGTAAATTAAACTTAAGACATGAAACTGGCTTGGTGCTTGTGGCTCAAGCAGGCTAAGGCGCCAGCCACATACACCCAAGGTGGCGGGTTCGAATCCCCAGCCTGGGCCCGCCAAACAACAATGATGGCTGCAACCAAAAAAAAATGGCTGGGCGTTGTGGTGGACACCTGTGGTCCCAGCTACTTGGGAGGCAGCAGCAGGAGACTCGATTGAGCCCAGGAGTTGGAGGTTGCTATGAGCTGTGATGCCATGGCAGTCTACCCAGGGGCATAGCTTGAGGCTCTGTCTCAAAAAAAAAAAAAGAGCAAAAAACAACCACACACAATTTTTTTTTTTTTTTGCTCAGGAAGCTCAATATAGGACAGATAGAAATACTTCTGAGTTCTCTTTCTTTTCCCCTTGCTCCAATCCTGTTTGTCTAACCTACAGGGAAGGGAAAATGCCATCAAAGCCATGTGCATAGAACCCCAAGAACAGAGCTGGCAAAGCCCCACACCACCATCCCCCGTGGATCTCCCAAACCTTTTTGGCAGCAATGAGGCTAGAGGGCAAAAGGGAATGAAAGGGGCATTTGGTCTGAAGGCTTTTACTGGTGATAGAGTTCAAAGAAGGCGCGGTACCCTTAGGTTCTGACTCTCATTTTGCCTGATGCCCAATCCAAACCTCAAACAAAAATTTCTCTTGAGTGCCCCTTAGAGAGGTATGAGGAGGATAAATCGCCTGAGAAATTGGGGAGAGCTGACAGAAGTTGAAAGGAAAGGCTGTCTGCTTCCCTGTAGCGGGTCTGCGAGGTTGCTTGTGGAGATCAAGATGCTTCGCGGCCGTTATACAATTCACTCTTTTAATCCTTTGGGGAAAGAAAATCTCAGCTATTTCCATTCCTCTCTTCTTCAAAAATCATGAAGTTTTCTGAAAATAGTTGCAAAGAACATTGTGTCTTTTTCCTCTTTCTCAACATGTCTTTGTCCTTATTTAAAACATAATAGCGGAAACACAAAAATAAAAAAAAAGACAGCCACAGTAATAAAAAAGAGTGCCTTTTATCTTGTGGTGGAATGACTATCTGAACTCTTTCTGATTCTACCCTTGCTAACTTTGCTTCTTTGGGCTTCTAACTGCCTCCTCCCATCAAAATATTATAACAATAGCCAGGCTGCCATCCCTGTAAGCTTTATGCATTCATTAACAACACAACCTAAACTATTTTGTTCATTAACTCCATAAACTAACTCTTTATTGAGGGGCTGCTCTGTGCTGGGTACTCTGTGTGGGCAGGGACTTTGCTGACTGTGCTCCTCATTGAATTCCCAGGACTCAGAGCACAGTTGATATGTAATTCATTAAAAAAAACTTTTCCCTCTGATTGCTTAAAAAAAATAAGCATGGAGAAGTAAGAATCCAATGTATTTAATTCTAATATGAAGGCAGTAGATGATCTAATACAAGATGGGGGTAGGGGAAGGAAGGAATGGGTAGAGGGGTGGGGGAATGGGGGTTACGGTGTATGACACACCTCTTAGGGGATGGATGCAAGTATTAGAGGGACTTTACCTAACAAACGTGATCAGTGCAACCTAACTCTTTGTACCCTCAATGAATCCCAAACAATAAAAATATAAATAATTTTTTGTGGCAAAATATACATAATATTGAAACTTAAGTGGCAAAATAAATTTAGCATTTTAACCATTTAAATAGATAATTTGGTGGTATGAAGTACATTCACATCACTGTGCAACCATTCCCACCGTCCATTTCTAGAGCTTTTCCTCATCCCAAATGGAAACTCTGTACTCATTCAATAACTTCCCATTACCTCCCCAACTCCTTTTTTTAATTTAACATAAGGGTCTATCCTCTACTAAGTATATATCCAGAAGATCAAAAATCACATTATAACAAAGATATATATACCCGAATGTTTATTGCCACCCAATTCATAATTGCTAAGTCATGGAAGAAGCCCAAGTGCCCATCGACACATGAATGGATCAATAAATTGTGGTATATGTACACCATGGAATATGATGCAGCTTTAAAGAAAGATGGAGACTTTACCTCTTACATGTTTACATGGATGGAGCTGGAACATATTCTTCTTAGCAAAGTATCTCAAGAATGGAAGAAAAAGTATCCAATGTACTCAGTCTTACTATAAAACCAATTTATAGCTTTCTTATGAAAGCTTTAACCCAGTTATAGCCTAAGAAGAAGGGGAAGGGGGAGAGGGAGGGGTGGGGGGAGGGAGAGTAATTGGTGGGACCACACCTATGGTACATCTTACAAGTGTACATGTGAAATTTACTAGGTGTAGAATACAAATGTCTCAACACAGTAACTAAGAAAATGCTGTGAAGGCCATGTTGACCAGTTTGATGAAAGCATTTCAGATTGTGTGTAAAACCAGCACATTGTACCCCATGATTGCATTACTGTATATAGCTATGATTTAATAAAAGAAATAAAAATAAAAATTAAAAAAAAGAGTCTATATGATTCAGCTACACTGTTTGTTTCTGCACAGCAAATAGACAGCCTTTAGAATGGGAGAAGATAGTCACATGTTATGAATCTGACAAAGGGCTAATAACCAGAAACTATAAAGAACTCAAGAGAATCAACAAGAAAAGAGCAAACAACCTCAGTAATTACTGGGCAAGAGACATGAACAGAACTTTCTCCCCAAAAGACAGACAAACAACAGACAAATGCATGAAGAAATGCTCATTATTCCTAAGCACCAGAGAAATGCAAATCAAAACCGCCTTGAGATATCCCCTAATCCTCCCCACCCCTTGAAAACCACTATTCTACTTTCTATCTATATGAATTTCCCTATTCTAAGTACCTTATATAAGTGGGATCATGTAAGATTTGTCCTTCTGTATTTGGCTTATTTCACTTAGCATAATGTTTTTAATTTATCAGAATGTAGCACGTATCAGAATTTCATTGCTCTATATGGATGAACAAATTTCCATGGTACGTATATACCATGTTTTGTTTTTCCATTCACCTGTTGCTGAACAACTTGGGTTGCTTCCACGTTTTTGGCTACTGTGAATAATGCTGCCATAGACACGGGTGTACAAGAATCTATTCAAGTCCTCGTTTTCAATTCTTTTTGCATAGTATGTACTACCTAAAAGTGGAATTGTTGAATCATATGGTAAGTCTATGTTTAACTTTTTGAAGAACCACCTACTGTTTTTCACAGTAGCTGCACCATTTTACATTCCCACTGGCAATGTACAAGGATTTTAACTTTTCCACATCCTTATCAACACTTACATTCCAGTGTTTTGATAATGACCTTCCTAATGGATGTGAAGTGGTATTTCATTGTGGTTTTGAATTGTATTTCCCTAATGACTGGTGATGTTGATCATCTATTTATGTGCTTATTGGCCATTTATTTACATATCTTCTTTGGAGAAAAGTCTAAGTTCTTTACTCATTTTTAAGTTGGTTTGCCCTTTTTGTTGTGCTGTATAAATTCTTTATATATAATCATGTACCATACGAGGATGTCTCAGTCAACAATGGACCATGTATACCCCAAGGGTGGTCTCATGAGGTTACAATGGAGCGGAAAAATTCCTGTTGCCTGTAGACATCCACCCATTGTAACATCAGAGCACAACATGTGACTCACGTGTTTGTGGGGATGCTGATGGAAGTTTGGAGTACATTCAGGATCTAAATGTAGACCTGCCATTTGATCCTGCAATTCCTCTACCAGGTATATATCCAAAAGACCAAAAATCACTTGGCAACAAAGATATTTTCACCAGATTGTTCATTGCAGCTCAATTCATAATTGCCAAGTCTTGGAAGAAGCCCAAGTGCTCATTGACCCATGAATGGGTTAATAAATTATGGTGTATGCATACCATGGAATACTATGCAGCATTAAAAAGATGGAGATTTTACCTCTTTTATATTTACATGGATGGAGCTGGAAAATATTCTTCTTAGTAAAGTATCTCAGGAATGGAAAAAAAATATATCCAGTATACTCAGTACTATTATAAAATTGGTTAATAATCACTCACACTTTCATATGAGAGATGAATCACAACCATAGCCCAGGATGAAGGAGGGAAGGGGTGGGTGATGGGAAGGGAGGGGAGTAGTTTGATAGAGGGAAGGTTAATGGTGGGACCACACCTATGGAGCATATTGTAAGGGTACAAGTCAAATCTATCAAGTATTAAACACAAATGTCTTTTTTTTTTTTTGAGACAGAGCCTCAAGCTAATCCCCTGGGTAGAGTGCCGTGGCTTCACAGCTCATAGCAACCTCCAACTCCTGGGCTCAAGTGAGTCTCCTGCCTCCGCCTCCCAAGTAGCTGGGACCACAGGTGCCCGCCACAACACCCGGCTATTTTTTGGTTGCAGCCGTCATTGTTGATTGGCGAGTCCAGGCTGGATTCGAACCCACCACCTTAGGTGTATGTGGCTGGTGCCTTAGCCACTTGAGCCACAGGCACCAAGCCAAACACAAATGTCTTAACACCATGATTAAGTAAATGAGGTGAAAGCTATGTTAATTAGTAGGATGTAAGCACTCTAATTTGTACAAATAATCAACACATTGAATCCCACAAAGGCATAAATGTATTCATGAGCTATGTATATATGACTTAGTAAAAAAATGTA
>CAUYQV010128782.1:0-35619 GCA_963574575.1 Galagoides demidoff | reverse complement strand
ACAAAGAAGGAAGGATGGTCTTTGGCAGGGGTCCTCAAACTTTTTAAACAAGGGGCCAGTTCACTGTCCCTCGGACCGTTGGGGGGCCGGACTGTGGGCCCCGGGACGAGTTGGCTGCTAACTCGTAAGCAGGACAGTCAGTGGCAGCAAAAACACCTGGTAGGCCGGATAAATGTCCTAGGCAGGCTGCATGTGGCCCGCGGGCCATAGTTTGAGGACCCCTTGTCTTTGCTTTTCAATTGATTACAAATCCCTTACTTGGCCAGAAACTGTCTATGCAGAAAGAAGATAAAAGTCACTTACCATGAGAAGACCACTTACAGAAAAGTAATAAATGGTGCCTCCGCTCTAGTAAGTGACACTCCAGTGACAACTGCTGTTGGGTCAGGATTAATAAGGACATTAGACCCAGAGGGGGAGGGCCCCAGAGGTGAGGATGAGACAGGGTGATATCAAAAAGCAGCAGCTGGGGCCATCTCACACTTGGACCCTTCCTTAGTCCTCTTGCTGCCATCCCATTGCCAAGAAGGGAAGGAACAAGCTGAAAACTGTCAGTTCCGACCATTCCCAGCTGCACAGTCCTGGGTTTACTCAACACATGTGTCGTGAACACCTATGATGTGCCACACGCATTAACATTACAGAGGCTGGAAACACAGGGATGAACAGAACAGACGAAAACACCTGTCCCCGTGGCACTTACATTCTAGAGGATGGCGGAAAACAATGAACAAAGAAAGGATTTATAGGAGATCAGAGGGTGATAAGTGCAATGGAGCAACAGCTCACAGATCAGGCCGACAGGGACTGGAGAATGCGGCAGAGTGAAGCGGACCGGTCAGGGCTGGCTCATCAATGGCATGGCTTCTGAACAGGGCCGGAGGATGAAACAGAGTGAGCCAGGGAACATCTGGAGGAAAGAACGTTCTGAGCAGAAAGAAGAGCAAGTGTAAGTATAGTCCCTGACCCATCGCATAGGAAAAGGACCTGGGTTGAAACCAGGCATTCTCCAGCTTAAGGACCTATGATGAATCCTTATTCTTTAAGACAGGCGTCCTCAAACTACAGCCCGCGGGCCATATGCGGCCCCCTTAGGACATTTATCTGGCCCGCCAGGTGTTTCTGCCACCACTGCCTGTCCTGCTTAGTAGCCGACTCATCCTAGGGCCCGCAGTCCAGCCCTCCAATGGTCTGAGGGACAGTAAACTGGCCCCCTGTTTAAAAAGTTTGTGGACCCCTGCTTTATGACAATATTTCTAAATTATTGCCATATTCCATGTCTTCCAGAACTAATTAAGTGCATTTGCCTAATTCCATAGTTTCCCTGACCCAGTTACACCAGATTCACTCATATTTCCCATACTAACTTACACGAACCATCTCTGGGGTGCTATCAGATGCAACCCCGTGCTACTCATGAAGCTTGGTAATCTAAAATAGAATTGGGACTAGATGGAAGGAGCAGAGACCATCAAGAAAGAATCCCACAGGAGGAATCCCCTCTTGGAAGCTGACATGGGGTCCAGTTTCTCTGTCATGGAGTGTCTACCCCTGGTGGAATTCACCACACGCCCTGCTACCTTATACCCCTGGCTTCAAGCAGGACTTACTTGGGTCTCTTGAGTCATCTAGCGTCAGTGCTCTCAGCTCCTCAGTTGGGAAAATAGTGATGTCACTATTTTTCTGTGTCCTCTAATCCTGAGTTGCTTAACCAATTCTATTCTTTGACTGGTTCCATCGCCATGACCCACTTTGATCACATTTGCTCTCAAGGTCATAGTAGCAGAGGCTACTACTGTTAACGTTAATTCTGCCTCCGTAAACTTGAGAAGCCTCTTCTCTTCTGTGTACTTCACATTCTTCATCAGTTAGAATGAGAGTGTCAGACTTGAAAATGTGCAAGGTCACTTCTGGTCCTTGCATTCTGAGACTGTATGTCCAGTTCCCATCTGCATGGCTTTGCTCATGCTAGGGGCATTCACTCCTCAGTCGATCTTTATGGAGTCCCTGCCCTTCAGTAAGTGCTGTGTTGAGTCTTGGCTACAGAAAGATGCAGGGGACCCAGTCCTTGGTCTGAGAGCCTTGCCAGTCCACCTGGACACCATGCAGGGCAACATCATGAGCAGGAACACCTGTTAGGGAAGGGGGCGGAGCTGAAGGCATCTGGGCAGCTTCTCCAGCTGGCTGTGAGCTGTGCCTCAAAGACTATGTAGGCGAGAACCAAGTAAAAAAGAGTAAAGACGATATCACTGAGATAATTGTGCAGACAGGCCCATGAGATACAGGCTATTTAAGGAGCCTCCAGTAAAAAGGAAAAGTTGAAGCATGAAGTAGGGACAGGCACACAGCAAGAGGTGACAGGCCATGAAGGCCCTTTAAAGTCATTTTGAAGAGTTTTCTTGTTACTTAAGAGAATGGGGATCGTTAAGAGATTCAAAATAAGAAAAGTAACACAGACACATTGGCTTTCCAGAAAGACTACTTCGACAGCAGAGGGAAGCTGAGCGGGGTGAAGCAAGAGGCAAAAAACAGCCAGAAGATCTTCGTCGTGAGCCAAGTAACAGTGATCAAAGCCAGGACCGAGGCGGGGCCCCAGGAATCAGACAAGGATCTACTTCTAGAGATATTTGAGAAAGTAGATCAATGGGACCTGGTGACCACCAGGCATGGGGTGAGCTGGAAGGAGAAATTAGGGTTCTGGCTGGAGTGACTACATAAATATCAACTACCTTTAATAGTTTGTAAAAGGAACTGTCACAGAATCATGAGAAAGTTTGAGTGGAGAGAGTGAGCGGGGTCAGGTGCACGCTCAAGGTGCATTTTGCCACCTTTAAGTCTTCCTATCCTTATTCCATAGCCTCTGGCTGTCACTTTAAGGCCACACTCATGACTACTATTATCTGTATTCTGTATCTAAATCCACCGCATAGAGATACGACATATTGTTTTTTCAGCATTGAAAAACAATGACCCCATAGGCTTGTACCTCTTGAATCCTATTGGAGAGTTCAGCATCTGGTTAAGCCCCAAATCCTCTCTTCTCACATCCCCTCCGGTGCTCTGTGTAGCACTCTCAGATCACAGTTCACAGTGCTAGGTCCCCACCTGCTGTCAGGGCAGCAGGAGTGGTGGTGTCAGACACCCAGGCGATGACCATGACCACGATATAGGCGGGAGAGATAAGACGGCCTTCTCTCCTGCACTCCCGACATACGTGGCCCGCAGCATGGGGGGCAGGATCGCTCTGCCCATTTCACGTTCCCTCTTTTATGTTTCTGTCTTGAAATTTGATATTCAAACGCTCCCAGGCTGCAGCAGGCAATCAATCCAGATGGAAATGCGTGAGGCCGTGAGACCATGGTTCTCAGGGCCGGGTGTTTTCTTCTTATGAATTTTCTTGTGCCACACAGAAAAATCTTTCTAATAACAGAGGAAGCTTGTGAAGATGAATGGGGGTAATGAACTCCACTCTCTTCTGCACCAGGCAGGGGAGCTGCTCTGGTATGAGAATCTGGGCAGGAGCTGTGCCCATAGTGATTGGGAACTGGTGGGGAAAGGAAACTTCCCTGTGACCCTGAGGGGAGCAGGGTAAGAGGAAAGATGGAGGAAAGAAGGGGAGGTGATGAGGAAAGTGTCAAGGGAAGAAGCAGAGAGTGTTTTGATGTAGGTGAACCTTTGCAGAAGCAGAGAAGGGAGAGTGAATTGCCTTCTATGGAGGGACTATCAGGAGCCAAGTCCTCTTTTTAATTCTCTCCACAACTCCAAGGTCATGTTTGTTATTATTACTGTCATCCTATGGACATTCTTAACTACATTTTCCTTCAGACAGTCTCTGGCAGGTTTGCTGCCTTATCTGCCTTGAAGATGTCCTCAGCCCCACCAACCTTAAACTTGGGCTCTGAGTGTGTCCTGCAACACCATGGGGTGGGTGGAGATGTGCACTGGGGGTCATTCATTCAGGGACTGAGTAAAATCTTGGGCTAAGCTCAGACTAGAGCCACTCTCCTGAGCAGCCATTCAGGGAGGTTCTGCCTGCCACAGAAAGATGATGTCCACACAACTGGCTTGTGGGACCATTATAGTGGTCCTTGCTGCCTCTGGGTCCTGCTGGGGATTTGGGTCCACTCTGCCCTCAAGGCAAGCCTGCCTCTACTGTCTTGAACTCAAGGGTCTTACCACATTCCCCTTCCACTCTTCCTCCCTGCAGCCTGAGGAAGGGGAGAAGGAGGGTCAGGTCTGTTCTCCCCAGTACTCCTCCAGGATGGTGGTTCCTATCCACCAATCCCATTTCTGTCATCTCCTTCTCAAACCCTCCTCTTCCCTTCTTGTTTGTGATCAGTAGACCTTTGCTGGATTGTCCCAATAGTGATGGCAATTGAGCAAAGGCATCAAAAAATGGAGGAAAGAATACCCCAAAGCCTACCCATTTCAGTGAGAAAGGACTTCTTAGGGGTGATTCTCAGGCATGACATCTGCTGGGTACATACACCCCAGCGTTCAGGTTTCCACCACGTCTCACTGCTGCTGTCAATGCCACGTACTTGGTGTGGAGACCCTAACAGTGCTGAGAAGATGCTACTTCTGCTCCTTCATCAGAACCATCTATCCCTGATGGTTCAACACTCCTGAGGACTAGCTGCCTGACTGCTCCCCAGGGACAAGCCACTAGAAACAACCCCAGCACATTTCTGTGACAACAGAGAGACCAGGCAGGGCAAGGCCACCTGTCCAAGGTCAATATCTAGGCTGCCGTCACTGCCCAGCAGACTCTGCTTGGGCTTTCAGAGTCCTCTTCCCAAATTCCAATGTCCTGGGAGGCCCAGGACTCTGCCGAGCCTAAAGCTACTTTTCCTTAGACTTCAAAGTCAAGGAGGATTTAACTCAGAAGTCTCCCAGTGAGGAACAGAAATGAGGCAAAAGTGAAATTATGTTTTATCTTTAAACCATTAAAAAATATATATCTTTTGTTCTAGTAAAATAGACATAACATATAATTTACCACTTTCACTTTTCTAAGTGTATATGATCCAGTGACATTAGGTTCATTCCCATTGCTATGTAACCATCACCACCATCGATCTCTAGAACTTTCTCATCATCTCTAATTGAAATTCTGTTCCCATTAAACCATAACTCTCTCTTCCTCCTTTTTCCTAGGCCCTGGTAACTGCAATTCTCTTTCTATATGAATGGATTTAATCATTCCAGGTATTTCACATAAGCAAAATCATATAATACTTGTCCTTTTGTGTCTGGCCTGGTTCACTTAGAAACATTTTTCAGGGTTTACCCATGTTGTAGCATATATCCGAATTTCATCTAAGGCTGAATACTATTCCATCGTATGACTAGGCCACATTTTGCTTACCCATTCATTTGTGAATGGATATTTGGGTTGTTTCCACTTTGGGCTGTTGTGAATAACTCTGCTCTGAACATTGGTGTACACGCATCTGTTTAGGTTTTTGTTTGCAATTAATTTTGGGATATACTTAGAAGTAGATTTGCTGGACCACGTGGTAATTTTATGTTTAGCCTTTTGGGCAATTGTCATACTATTTTCCACTACATACTCCCACAAATATCACAAATAATGACAGTTATTCTAGTTACTACAACAGCATCCTTGCTATAGCCTCATGCCACCATTCCTAGGAAAAGTTCACCTTCCAGCCTTAATCGACTAATATCAGTTTCATGAATTTACACCGCCTTGGTATTTCACCCATTTTCTTTTTTTAATGGAAGAGAAATATACAATTAAATGTAAAAAAGAACACTCGTCCTATTGTATTATCACTGGGGGCTTGATATGTCTATGTCCACTTACATTGTGAGCTCCTTGAAAGCTGAAAATTTTAGCCTGCATTGTCTTCCAGTGTTTATTCAAAGCACCCAAAACAGACTTAGTCCAGGAGAAAAGGAGGGTGAGGAGGAAGCAGGGAGGAAGAAGTGAGTGGAGGAGGGACAGACATGGATGTAGAGGAGAAAGGAGATGATCTCCAGTGAAGTCCTATCAGAGAAGCGTGGGACTTCTGGAAGGCAACATAATGGTTGAAACATTGTGACATTTGACATACACAAAGTATCTTGAGGGATGGGTTGGGACATAGTCTTGTTCACTGTACCTGATACACAGTAGGACTCAGTAAGTATTTTTTAAAATGAGTTAATATGAGGGTACTTATAATTGGGTTACATTATTATATGTGCCTTTGTAAGGTGAAGTCCAAGTGTCTACAGAAGACAGAATCCTGGGCTCTTTGAACCACAGATTTGAACAAATTTGGTATTTCTAAAATTATTACGAAGGGTGTTGTTTTCTCTCTCATGCAGAAGAGGAGCATTCAGGAAGACATACCCTGAGTCTTTCTCTCTCCCCATCTTCCAGGGCTGCTCTGGTTATATCCTCCCTAGCAGTGTACAAGTTTCCAATTTCTCCACATCCTTACCAACACTGGTTATTTCCTTTTTTTTTCTTTAAATAATATCCATTGTAACGAATGTGATAACACGTTTCCAGTGATGATATCTGGCCATGTTAGCTTTATTTTACAAAATAAAGGCTCAGCAAATAAGTAAGCAAGGAGACGGTTATGTTAATCAGTTAGATGTAAGCATTCCACATTGAATATCAAATCAGCACATTGTACCCCATAAATGCATTGATGGACACAGTTATGATTTAATAAAGAATTTTTAAAAATCTGAAAGAAATAAATAAATACCTACTGGTCCCTATCTTATAAAACATAAAAATTTAGGCTCAGCAAAGTTTGCTGATTTTTCTGCAAATATAAAATTGCAAAAAGCACAAGGGGAGTTCTTTCTGGTCCCTGTTGGACCCTACCTACCTCATCAGTTGATTCTCTCCTCTGTTTAAGCTGAGATTTAGAGAGTCTTGGAAAGTGTTCAAAGCAGAGATTTGAATATAGTATGTATGTGATATGAATATATGTAAATATAATATGAATATAATATGTATATTATTCATGCACTTCAAGATGGTCTTTCTTCTGAACAAAGCTACCAGCCAGCAGGAAGAAAGTCCTTTTCTCAGCCAAGGGATGATGTAAATGTGGCTGAGAGAGAGAGAGAGACAGTCCCCAACTCCCTCCTAAGCCCTAGGGATGCTCTAGGCTTATCCACAGTGTCAAATACACACCAAGCTCCTCTCCCAAGAGAGTGAGCAACAGCCCCCACCCCCCCGGGGCAGGAAAACCCCCAAACAGTGTGGAGGGCCACACAAACAGTCTGCTCCACACAGGAGGGGACCCATAGTAGTTGCTGGATGACAAAGGCCTGGCAAGTCATACGGAACCAACTGGAATGGCACCAAGTTCCAATAAGTGTCAGGTACCTGCCCCCATTCATCCATTCTCCATAATCCCACTGTTCCAGGAAAATGTTACCATCTCTGGTGACAAATGAGAAGCTGCAGCTCAGACACAAGGTCAGAGCACTTGGTTGCAAATGTAGTCAGGACCTAGACACGGATCTGGCTGGTTCCAAAACCTACCTTCTTTCAACTTCAACCATTCTTGCTGTGGGTTGCCTGGAATCCCAAGAGCACCCACATGTGGGCTGGAGGGTAGGCAAAGCCACAGGGCAACAATACCATGGCTCTTGGGAACATCTTTTGTCCTCAAAGTTTTAGGAACAGCCAAAATCAAAACATTATATTTTATGTTAAAAATATACATTATGGAGTAGAATGCAAAATTCACAAAAAAAAATTTCTAAGATAAAACACACAGCTTCAAAGAAATCTCATGCTGACAGCTAGCTGCCTTAGGCAACACTCCCAGACCCCAGGGGGTGTGTGTTCATGCTTCTGCTGTGAGGGCTCCTTCCAAGGAAAACTGTGCACTGTGTTGCCCAGGCCATGAGATTGTGGGCTTTGGAGACCCACCAACCTAGGTTCGAATTTCTGGTTCTCAACTGACAGTCATGAGACTTGGAGCTTTTTTTTTCCCTGTTTTTTCTTTCCTTAGGCAAGTGATTTAAGATCTTTGGACCTCATTTTCCTAATCTATAAAATAGGGGGGGAAGTAGCACACTTACTTTATACAGTTATGGTGAGAATTACGTCAGTAATATGCATAAAGTGTTTGGAACGGTGCCTGGCACACAATAAGAACTACATAAAGGTTCTTCTTTTATTGTTATTTACTCTGAATCTGTTTGCTTACTTATAAAACTGAAAAAATAATATGTACTTTGCGAGAATGTTATAAGCATTAAATGAGGTGTTGCATACAAAGCACACAGCACAGTGCCTGGCAGGTAGGAAGCCCTTCACAAATACCCCATGTAAGGTTGGTTTCTTCACTTATCACATCAGCATCATTGCTACAGCATCATGACACCATTCCTAGGAGAAGTTCAAGTTCAAACCTTCATCTACTGATGTCAGTTTTGTACATTTCAATTTCCTTTATATTTCACCCATTTTCTTTTCCTTCCTTCCTTCCTTCCTTCCTTCCTTCCTTCCTTCCTTCCTTCCTTCCTTTCTTTCTTTCTTTCTTTCTTTCTTTCTATCTTTCTTTCTTTCTTGACAAAGTTTTACTTTGTCACCCTTGATAGAGTAACATAGCATCATGGCAACCTCAAACTCAAATTCTTGGGCTCAACCGGTCCTCTTGCCTCAACTCCCCAAGGAGCTGAAACTATAGGTACCTGCCACAATGTCTAGCTGGTTTTCTGCTTCTAGTAGAGATGGGGTCTCATTCTCTTTCTTGCTCAGTCTAGTGTCCAACTCCTGAACTCAAGTGATTTACTCACCTGTGCTCACAATTATGAGCCACTTTGTCCAGCTTCACCCATTTTCTAAACAGGGATCTACAGAAGACAGAAACCTGTGCTCCTTGAGTCATAGCTTTGCACCAATTTTGTGTTTGTAAAACTGTTATATGGATTTTTTTTTTTTACTCTGATGCAAGGAGGAATGTTCAGCAGGACACACATTCTCCACCTTCAGGAAAGCCAGCAGCAGGACCCCACCCCTCCTCTCACACAATATCTTTGTCAGCCGTGTGTAACTGGGGGAACTTCCTTTGCTCTCAATCAGATGGTTTGCTCCCTTTGAAAGAAATAGAATTTTCACCCATGCTGTGTAATTTGTGTCAGGGTCCCAGGGGCAGGGTCCACTAAGACCTGTGAAACTGACTGTGACCAACTGAAGAAATAAAAAGTTAGAAACGATAAGAGAGGCAGAACAGAATTTTCTAAGGTGGGAACTCAGGGGACCACTGGCCGTTTGTTGGGTGTCTGCAATGACCACCCACCCACCCCCATCTGTTCCACTTAGCTTTTATTGAAGGTTGTTTGCCCAGAGGGTAAGCTGAGGGAGGGAACAAAGATAACAGCTGATCATTAACTTTAAGGGTCTGAGCAGCCTTGAGAAATCTGGAACCTGAGCCTAGTGTGGGGGCAGCCTCCTGTCTGAGGTCACACACACAGATTCCTAGGGAGTGGTTAAACCCTCGTAGTCCCCGGTGGAGTAAAATGCCACTGTAATCAATCTCCTCTCAAAAAATGGTGGAAGAGAGGAATTTTCCACTCATCACCACAGAGGGTCTTCCTCCACTATGAGGGATATGAGCCCTCCTGCCCATATTTCAGGGCTCCAGCTGTTCCCTTGATCTCTGCCTCAGCCAAATACAAATCTCCACAATGGATATTTGCTTTGTCTGTTTACTGGGCAGGAAACGGCCTAGTTAATGTATCTTTTCAGGCCTTGCCATAGCCTCTTCTATGGCCATTATACCTTAGAGTGTTCGCAGACCTAGCAGGGATATTTGTAAGCTGTATCCCCAGTAGGACAGAGTTCTAGGAAAAGCAGGAAACTTGCTCAGATAAGAAATTTAGCAGCTGCTGCTTTAAAGGTAAACTAGCTGACTTTTCTTTGTTCCAACTCACTCAGCTTACTTTTTAATTTTTCCCTTTTTCTGGGGATGGTTTCCTGTGCCACAAATGGGGTATTCGGTCCCCATTATGCCTACAATTTGAGCCTGACAAAATGCAACATCAGGACTGAAATTCTACACCATGAGCTCTTTTTCTAATTAATCCAAATAAGTACTCTTTTGATAGCTGAGGGCACCATTTTGCCATTTTTATGGCCCAAGGGTGCACCTTCTTCTAATTTGCCTCAGTAGCACCCAGAGAAGGGACAAGCACCTATACTTTGTCCTTACAGGGACAGTGCTGGGAACACCAGTGGTGCTTAATAAATGTTTGAAGATGAGTTCCATCAGTTCTGTAGGTGAGTCCTCTCTTAACATCGGGAGAAACATTAGGAAAAACATCAGGTGTACGATGGGCCAGAATCATGCGAGCTGGTAGGAAGGGAGCAGAGCCCAAATCTTCAGCCTGGCTGTTCAGATTCAGAACCCAAATCTTCAGCATGTCACCCCTTGGGGATGACCACTCGTGAATGATTATAATCTATAACTGAATGCCTGAGGTATAACTTCCCATTCGTATAAGCAACAGGGTCCTGTCAATAGTAATCCTGAGATGGCCATGGAGAGTGGACACTGAGTGAGGGTACCACCACCCTGTATTAAAGTGCCCTCAGAATCTGTCCAATATGCTTAGGGCCACCATCCACATACAGAAGAGCACAGTATCCTCCTGAAATAGCCACTGCTGTGAGCTTCCACCCTGAGAGCAGCCCCAGCAGGAGAGCTCTGGGATCTGCTCAGTGCCCACCAGCCTGTCTCTCTGTCCACAGCATCTGCACTGAGTCCTAAGCTGCCAAGGCAGTTCTTGGTCCCAGGGGACCTAGTGGGTGGCAGAAGGTGGTAGAGGGATGCCCCAAACCAAACCCCCAGTCCCTAAGTACAAACATTTGGAGCCAGACAGACAAAGTCCAGCTCTCCAGTTTCTGAACCTGACTGCTCCTTCTGCTCTTGCGGGAGACCAGTCACTCTCACTTGGCATGGCCAGGAGGGAAATGCCACCTGTCTCCACTGCTGTGCTCACCACAGCTGCCTATCTCTTCCAGTTCACAGCCCAGCCACAATAGCAACATGAGATGCAAGCAAACAAACCTCCTGGCATCTAAAAGCACGGGAAAAAATTCAGTGTTTTATAGAAATCCCTAAAACCGAACAAGAATAAAAATGGCAGCTCCCCAGATCCTCATCTCAGAACTAGCATGAAGAGCAAATGAATGGGCTCAACTAGGACACTTGGCTGCATTTGATTTGTTTAGCCCCTTACACACCAGAAAACACATTCTCATATATTCTCTCAATTGATTCTTATAAGAACTTTGTGTTGAGGTCAGAGTTTTTATCCTGTGTACATTGTTCAGAGCACAGAGGAGGGTGTCAAATTAAAGAGGCCTCAGCCTCAGGTTACAGAGGGAAGTTCTGAGATGGGAGCTGGCAGAGTCCAAGGCTTATGCAGAAATATCGGCCAGGAGACATAGCATTTGGATCCTACCAGTGTGTTAGCACGTGTGCACAGACTTGTGTCTGTGTGTTCGTATGATTCTCTGCGTGCTTGGGCACACCACCTATTATATGCATGTTTTGTTGCCTTTTTACGTATGCGTGTGTATCTGCATGTGTGCATATTACTGAGGGCACACACGCCTGTGTGTTCGTGTGTCCGTAAGTGCAGGGACTGAGGACGGGCTGAAGTGCTCTCTTGGAGGTCCGGGCTGGGAATGGAGAAGCTAAATTGCAAAGACTCCAGGGCTGAGAGTGGTTTTATTGTCTCGTATCATAACAAGAGCCCTCGAAAACTCCTGGGCACTGTGCCACCCATCCTCTGGCCCAGGGACAAACAATCCTGGCACGGTTTACTCACCTTCTGGTGAAGGTGCCAGGAACCGTTTCTTCGCTGACCATCTTCCCAGTTTCTGTTCGAGAGAGAGGCCAGATGGAAGAGGTCAGTGGAGGGGCAAGCATTCCCTGGGCTGTCCTCCAAGCTGTCAGCCCTCAGTGGTCAGCACGAGGAGAGCAGTTTAGCTCAGGTGATGTCATGTGCTGGAACAGGGAGAAACTCCATGGAGGTGGGGGAAGCAGAGGGGTTCCTGGCCCCTCCCTTGGGGACTGCTGGCTGCCACTGAAGGTAGGGAGGAGGAAAGGGAGCGGTCTTCCTAGAGAGACAAGCCAGCAGAGAGGACAATGCCCAGAGCGTCCCTAAGGTGGGCTGGAGCCTTCTGATGCCAGACTGCAAGATGTGGCCTGAGTGACAAGAGAAGGAAGGAAGGAGAGAAATAACGAGAAGTGTGGGATTGAAGGACTATCTGTACCTTCCAGCCACGCCTCATTTTCTGGCCTTTCTTAGGCAGAATACAAGAACTGGGCATAGGAAACAATGCAGGAGGTAGAATGGGGGATCTGAGGGAGAGAGGCGGGGAAAGGAGAAGAGATGAAAAGGTTGAAAAGGTTGAAGGAACAGCAAGGAAGGGATGGAGGAAAGAGCTGTGGGCAGACTTCAGAGGTGAGTGGATCAGGCCTTTAATCTTAGAGAGAAAGTATCTCAGCCCAAAGCCATGCGTGGATAAACCTTGGACATTGGAATTACCACTTGGGGGTCCTTCACAGCTAGGGAAACCTGATCCCCTATACTTCCTGAGCTTCACTTTCCTCAGCCAAAAGGTGGAACTCCAAGGACTCATTTTTTTTCAAATTACTGCAAGGATTGAGAGAAACAATGGGTGTACATGTGGTAGCTCAGGGCAATGTTAAAGCTTGGCTTCAAAACTTGGTTCGGCCATTGTATTAGATTTCTGGGGCCACATAACCACTACACACTTAGTGGACTCAGGCACCTTGCATCTATTACCTCACTGTTCGTATGGGTCAGAAGTCCAGCTGCTGTGTAGCTGGGTTCCCAATCAGGGTCTCACCAGGTTACAATCAAGAAGTCAGGCTAGGGCCACAATCTCATCCTAGGCCCGAGGTCGTCTTCTAAGCTCACAGGGTGTTGGCACAATTTAGCTCCTGACAGTTGTAGGGCTAAGGCCCTCAGATGCTAGAGGTCACCCATAGTTCCCAGCCACATGGTGTAGACCTTTGCACATAGGACAGGGCCATGAACGAGAGCAGCTCCCTCTCCAACTGGCTCAGACACGGTCTGACATCAGGGGACATGGGGTTGCAGGGGCAGCCCCTCACATTTGCTATAGTTTGGTGCTTAGAAGCATGTCACAGATTCCCCTGCACGCAAGGAGAGAGCACCATGCGAGGGCTTGATCCCTTAGTGTATATCTGTATGCAAGTTACTCCCCTTGGTCCTCATTCTCCTCCTCTGCAAAAGGAGGATTTGCAACAGTCCCTAACCATGATGGCAGTTACACCAGTTAAATGAGTTAATAACCATAAAGCACTTAGAATAATGCCTGGTCCCTAGCATGTATTATATGGGTTTATTAAATGTCTTAAAATAAATTAATGAATTTTAACAACAGCAGCTGTTCAGCAAGCACTGAGTACAGGAGTGACTGTCCGAGGTCAGCTGGTGAATGCTAAGGCAGGCCTGGGCACCGTGTCCTTAGACCTGGGGGTGCTCCTTCTCTCTTTTTGCTGATACCTCCCATGTAGGCAGAGACACGGGGGTTCTCGCCCCAGGTGGAGGCATCTGGAATTCTGGGGTGAGAAAGGTCCTATGTCTTTTTCCTCTCTGCAGGTCTCAGCACATCCCATTTTCTTCCAGCTGTGAGCTCTCCCTCTCCTCAAGGCCTCACCTCTCCCTGCACCACTGGACCCTGCAACAGCCTCCACACCCAACCCCCTGCACCCCTGCTCCCCTTTTTTTTCTGTGGAAGGCAGGGTGTCCCAGGGAGCTAGCGCTTGGCCTCTCAGCTCTTGCCATCCTCCGGCAGAGACCTGGGAAAGCTACCTCCCCCATCAATCTTCCCCTTTCTAATCTAATTTATGCATAGCTTTTCTCATATTTGCAAAACATAAGAAACCCTTAAAACTAAGAGGCTGTTTTCCATTTCTGAGGTGGGCCCTGCTTGCTGCCACGCACACACTCACACGCATATATTTGAGCAAGTTTGATTCAGTGTAGCTGACACAAAAACCACTTAGTCGTTTCTCCTACATCATCCTAAGTTAATACTCCTGACAGGCTGCGGGAGCTTTTCAGCAATTTTTCTATTTCAGCTCTTTTCCCTCTGCCACCTCCCACCTCCCCCTTCCCTGCTGTAAAATTTGCTTTTCCCTCAAAAGCTGACCAAACCTTTGCAAATTGTAGCCATCTCGCTTCTTAAGACCAAATTGAACGGAGAGCAGCAGCCCTAAACGGGAATGGGCCAGCCCAGCCTGGCAGGGGTGGATTCTTGTGCTGGATGTGGGGGGATTTAACTGCTGGAGATAGATAAGAGATGCTTCAGTCCCTGCATCAGGGAGCTCTGGCATGGAAGGGCTTGCAGCCCTGGGGTCTCCCTCTCTGTAGCTTCCTTGCTCAGCTTCCCTCCCCCGCTGCCCCCTGTGGTGGCACAGGAAAGTGAGTCCCAAACCTTGAGGCCGCAGCCCAGATGTGGGTCTCTGCCACCAAAGGGGAGAGGCTGGCTTTTGACAAATAAGTACAGACACTCTGTCTCCCTGCATCTCTCTCTGTCTTCGTCTCTTTGGCGCTCTGCCTCTCCGTTCGTTCCTGTCTCTCTGCCTCTCTCTGTCTGTCTCTCTGCCTTTTCCATCTGTCTCTTCCTTTTTGGTTTCTGCTTCTCTATTTCTTTGCCCTCTGTCTCTCTGTCTTTGTCTCTCTCTTTCCATTTGTCTGTCTCTCTGCTGCTCCGTCTCTCACTAAT
Source organism: Galagoides demidoff (assembly GCA_963574575.1). Lineage (NCBI taxonomy): Eukaryota > Metazoa > Chordata > Mammalia > Primates > Galagidae > Galagoides > Galagoides demidoff. The sequence continues at coordinate 20,840 of CAUYQV010128782.1, read as the reverse complement.
TCTTTCCCTCTGTCTCTCTGTGTCACTGTCTCTGTCTCTTTCTGTTTCTGTGTCTCCCTCTCTGCCCCATCTCTGTGTCTGTCTATCTCTGTGCCTCTGTATCTGTCTGTCTCTGTCTCTGTTTTTCTGTGCCTCTGTCTCTCCCGAGCCCTGGTGTCTCCCTGTCTCTGTAGCATCCTTGCTTAGCATCCTGCCGCCTCTGGCCCAGTGGTGGCATAGGAAAGTGACTCCCAAAGCCTGAGGCCACAGCCCAGATGAGACAGAGCCAGTGAGCCCAGCCCCTGTCCAACCATGCTCCCCTCTGCTCCCCCTCAGCCCCCTGAGCCCTCTCCTTTCCCAGAGTACCACATGGCCACGTTGTTCCCTCCTTTCCAGCTGGGTAACGTGTACTGGGGGGACTGATTTGCATGCTGACCGCCAGAGGCCAACACTCCCTCTCAGCCCTCAAGCTCTGCCTGGGAAAGAGGAGCACTCTGTCCTCCGCAGGGCCAGAGCCGCCCTCTGACTCCGCAGCCCACAGGCCTCCGGCGGCCGAGGCGCAGTGTCCGGATGGTCAGCAGGGGGCGCGCTGGGCCCGCAGCTGGCAGCCGAGCGCACCGGCGGCGACAGGCTGGGAGGGGCGCGGCTAACCTTGCAGGGGGAGGCAGTTATTTAAGGCCCAAACTTCTCTGCTGCTGCATCGTATTTCCTGAGAAGGAGGCCTAAGGCTCAGGGCCAGCCGGGAAGGAGGCTGAGCTGGTGGAGAGCCATTAAAGGGGACGCATATGGTTAGCACAGCCGCTTTCTGGCAGAGTGGCAGGTGGCAGGTGCAGCCAGGCACCTCAGAAGGATGGTGCATCAAAAAAGATGCCGTTTTCGTTCACCACTCCCTATGTCCTTCACCTCTTCTCCTGCCACAACTGTCGCAAGCATTGCTGTCATCTCCATTTTGAGGATGAGAAAACTGAGTCTCGGGTCAATTAATCTGCTGAAAGTGGCCTGGCAGAGAAAGGATTTGATCTAGAACTGCCTGAACATAGACTCCCTGCTCAACCACATGCTGTGCTGCCTTGTGGGTGATGTCCCCAGGCATCCCACCCCTGCGCTTACTGGCCCTCAGACACCCCCCCAGGACCCCTGCTGGTTTGGTACACCTCACCCCTGGCCCTGGACTCCACCCCCCGCTTCCCATGTGGAGCACAGAGGCAAAGGTATTGCCCCTCCAGGGAATTCTCATCACTGTCAGTGGGTCAAGATCTACAAGCCCTTAAGGAGGCCCTGGACAAACACCAGATGGCAGGGAGGAAGTGCTGGTCCTGACCCTGGCTCAGCCATTACTGAACTGTGTGACCCTGGGAAAGTCACTTGTCATTTCTGGGCCTCTATTAGCTTGTCTAGGAAACACAGAGATAGAGATGGATCCAAGGAGTCTTACCTGGGTCCTGGGGCTGAGTTCACCACCGCAAATTCCCTACATATTACACGTGAGAAGTCATGGGTAGGGGCCTTACATACATGTGATGTACTGGGAAGATAATCAGTAACTTGCAACAGATTCTCAAAAAACTGTGGACAGAGAAAGTTTGATAACAACAGTACTTGATGACCTCCAAGTGGCTTCCACATCTGACATGCTGAGACAGGCAAGTGACTCTATGGAAGAAATTTCTGGCTCATAGCCAACCTAACCGTAACATTTAGATGATGAATTTTAGGTCCAGCTGTGGACAGAGTCACAGTCTCAGGTAATCACTAGCATCTCTGAGCCTCCTTGCTTCTCCCCTGATGACAGGTATTTTTATGTAGGTTTTGTTGTTGTTGTTAAAATAGCAGGGGTAAGGATTGCTTTGAACTGGTAAACAGAGGCTCAGAATCCCCCACCCCACCCCAGACTCAGCCCCCAGGGCAGTAACCCACTAGTGATGTTAGCAGGATGTTATTTCAACAGCTTTTCCGTCTCACTTGAACCAAGCCAGGGCTTTCTGGAGCTAGATAACTAAAGATAGTTGCAAGGTCCTCTGTAGAAGTTCCAGAGGATGCTGTAAAATTGGCCCAGGTCTTTGTGGGGAACCCAAATGCCAGGCTATGCTGGGTGAGAGGGAGGTAAATCTTACTCTTCTTTATCCCAGTTGGCTTTTATTGCCACTATGTCTGTTCTGAGATCAGATCAGGTTGAAATAGCCATCATTTTTATCCCTAGAGAGAAGAAAAAAAAAGGGTGTTGTCATAAATTAGCACCAAAGGCAGCTTAAGAGTGTAAGAAGTGGGCATGGGAGGAAAGGATGTTTCCATCTGCTTTGCATTGTCGCAACCAGGATGTTAGGGGCTGGTAACAAGCCTAAGAGTCTCAGATATATTTGGCTTTGGCTGGCAAAATTACATCCTTCACCTGAATAGTCACTGCATCCCTAGTCACTGGCAGGGATTGAAAGTCACAGCAAAACAGCCCACCTTCCTCCATCCCACCTCCTCCTGCCTCCAGCCTGGTTGGACTCTTGGGCTGATGCTGCCTAGAGTCTGTGCCACGCCTCCTCTGTGCCTCTCCCAGCAACAAGCAGGAGCTCGAGACTCGAGATTATGTGGGTACCAGGCAGGCTGGAGCAATGTCTGGACCAAAAAGAATGGCTTTGTGCCTTGCCACTTTCATTAATGTGAGCTAATAAGATATCATTTCATAATGACTTGGCTTTCCTACTTTGTAAATATTGGTGGAATATGAAGTTTGCTCAAGTTTCCCTAAAATGTGTGTTTGGATCACCTGGGATTTGAAATTTAAATTCTTAATAAGGTTCCAAATAAGCCAATATCCACCAGTCCAAGGAGCCACATCTGGCTGCAGTATTAAGGTTTCTGCTGTTGGCTGAGGTTGGAAACAGGGGTGCACCCAGATTCATCAGGGAAGGAGAGGGGATTGGACCCTAAGGGTATGATGGGGGGAGGTAGGGTGGGTAGCAAAAAGGCACTGCCAGGGTCCAAGGGCAGGAACTGCAGAGAAGGTGGAAGGCTTGTGATGGGATATGGAGGCTGGGATATGGAACGGTGAGGATGCACATAGACGATCGCCATCAACGCTCCCCACCCCCCAAACACACAAAGACTGGTAAAGAAAGCAAGGTGAGCACCCAGCCCCCCTGGGAAGTGATGGAACACTTCTGTGCTAGTGATCCAGGTAAAGGCTCCAGCCCAGGTTCCAGAGCTGGAGTATACCAGTGGAAGCTAGGCCTTAGAAATCAGAATAAAAAGCAGTCGTGCACCAGGGCAGAAGGTCAGAGCGGCACCTGTGGTTAGACATCCCTGATGCTGCTTCCCTTAGTTGACTCTAAGGGTGGGATTGCCTTGCATGTAGGTTGGGTGTTAAAACTATAATCAGGGCTCAGATGGCTCCCGGGGTGGTCCCATGGCCCCAGATGCAGGGTTAGAAGTTGGGGAGAGGCAAGAGCATTGCAAGGGAAAAGCAAACAAATAATCAATTGCATATTGTTTGTTGCACAAGGAAGTGGAATCCAGTGAGTAGTCCTTCTGTGGGTGGTTGCGACACCCACATGGCTAGAGCTGTCTGTCCAGAAAGTGTGGCAAAGATGCCCGACAATGTTCAGCCATGTGAAGTGTTGTCAGAAGGCACAGGCCTCCTTTCCCTAAAGAGAGGACCCTGAAAGCCCCAGGAAGAGTGGTGCAGATACCTGGAGGTAAGAATGGGGACCCCGTCCAGTCCTTTGCGATGCTAGGGAGGGCCAGGCTGACCCAGGAGGCGCCGGCACAGGGGGACAGAGAGGTGTGGCATGGGTGGGGTGTCACAGGCATGCTTCTGCTGTCTTCTCAGGGAGGTCCCCAGTCCTCGGTGGATTTCTCAGCCAACACAGTGATGACTTCCTACTAAATGGACTTTACAAAAATAGTTAGCCTCTGATTACAGGGGTGAGTCAGGAGTGGATGAGCAACTCTTCCCCTCTTCTCCAGCCCTGGCACCTCAACCACTCCAGTGTCCCTTGGCCAAGATCCAAGAACCCTTTTCCTCACCTAACAGCTGAGCTGCTCTGGCAACAGGCATAGAAGGGCAGACTCAGGCTCAGGTTCAAGTGCTCTCCACCAACGAGCTGGGACATCTTGCAGTAATGATGATGTAACCGCTCTGAGCTTCACTATATTATGTAATGAGGATAATGAAACCTATTTTGTTGAGTTTCAATGAAGATTCAGTAATAACAGCAGCATTTGTTAAGCACTTACTATGTCCCAGACACTGCGTTGAGTGACTTACGTGAATTATATTGTGTAAGTGGAGCATGGGCTTCATTCTGGTCCTGTTAGTTTTCCATGCCTGGTTAGGGTCATCAGTTGGCAGGTGGGCTCACCAGGTAATAGCCACACAACAGCAGGTTTTGTGTCTTTGTCAAAACAAATATCCCTTCAGGGTTGGTCTGATAAATCTGGTTCTGTTCAGGGAGGCCAGATGTGCTGGCCAAGCAGAGTGAAGCTCTTATTCTGAGTTTCAGAAATACCCATAACTTCACTGTGCTCTAATAAAGACCCCAATCTCTCACACCAAGGCAACTGTGCCCTGGCTTGGGTTGTCTTTTTATTTCTAGCTCCCACCGGGACCCAGGGATACACTAGCTTGTCCCTCTTGGTCACTCCATTGCTATCGTTCACTAAGCTGGAAGACCCTTCCCTTTATCCCTCTGGAAATCTCCCTCAACCGGCCTTGCTTAAATCACATGCCTTTCATAAGGTCTTCCCTGGCCAGAATGTAGTCAACCCTCTCCTCCCCCTGTCTTGATCCATGGAAGCCTTGTGTTTTAGTCTTTACCCATTTGGGTCCTATATCAGCCATCTGAGCCTCCCAGGTACCACTCTTAGCCCATGGACTGAAGAAGCAGGGCCTTCTTTATCCTTTATCTTGTCACCTCCCCTAAGAACAGAGCCAGTCAGATGATACGACGAATGTTGTACAGTTAAGGGTTGAAATGTCTCCTGACTTGTCATGGAACCTTGGAGCTGGAGGAAGGGAATACTTTGTAGGCCCAGGACTGCAGGAGCAGAGGCCTAGGTGGCTTTGGCATTGTCAGTGAGGTCTGAGAACCTCCCCAAGGGGCTAAGAACCAAAGAGGCTGCTCTCTCCCAGGCTGGCTCCATAGTCCATGAAGTAGATTCATCCACAGAAAACTCCACCCTCCTGTCTAAGCCCAAGTTCCCGATTCCTGGGCTGTCTGCCATCCACAGATTCCAAAGTATGGCTTCCCCAGAGGTTTGCTCTGGCCCTCTCCGTCTGCTCTGATCCTACAACCTCCTGAAAACTGACCCATCCTGAGTTGTTTCTCCTGAGAGCTTTAGTGTATACAGAACTACATCTGGTAAATGAGACCAGTCAGGTGGCGCCTACTGATTTAATGTCACACTGCTGCTCAGGGATGTGTAAGAAAAGTTTCGGAAGGAACTGAGCACCCTCCTAGGAATTCCTCTCTTCCCCAAGCTCTCTGCAAGAGGTCACAGTAATGGCCAGATGGGAAGAACCAGAAGAACAAGCCCTCCATTTGGACGGCATAACCGCCCCACCTGTCCAGGTCAGGGCTTTTCTCCCTGACTGTGACACAGACATGTCTGTCCCCAGTGTCTGAGCAGGCACCTGGGGCAGAATTCCAGGTTCTCAGACAGAAAGGCGCTCAGCCTGTGGCTGATGGCCCCTCCCCCAGCTGGCGCACTGGCTCTGCCTGGGCTGGGTAGGGCCATTATTGCAACCACCATCTCTCCTACAGCTTTTCTAGAAGAGAAGAAAATTGGGTCTGACCCGCACTCACTGAGCATCCTTCCCTAGGTATGAAAAGCGTGTCTGCTGTGCAAACTAGCCTCAAGACAGGCACAGCCCCTAGCCACTCCCCTCATCCTTCTGTGCAGACTGCTGTCCCTCCAGCCACTGTGACCAAATAGCAAATTTGGGGCTCTGATCGGGAAAATGGACAAGGTGGTGGAGATTGCCTCTCTGAGAAAATGAAGCATAGAAAGGAAAGGAAACTCAGCAGAGGCAACACACTCGGTCACTCACAGCACTCCTGGCCATGCCTTGCTGTTCCTGGGATCCGCGCAGTGCCCCTGGAGGTCCCATCCCCGCCCCTCTCCCTCTTCCCCTGGGCAGCTCATTTGCTTTCCCCAGCCTCTCATATCCCCATGTTGGTTTAGTCTCAGGCCCAGACCCTGTTCAATATTTGTTTCCCCGGCTCGGCTATTTGCTCTTATTTCCATGTGTTTAACATACATATTAGTTGCCTCCTGCCTGATCCCATCGTTGTCGCCAGTTCTTCTAGCCTCAGTCTGAGTCCCAAGGCTTTGGGGCACCTCACTCTCGTGAGACCAGGATGGTACTGGTCACTTCAGCCAAGGGCTGACTCATGCTGACCTTCCCCAGCCCCCACGAGCAAAGGGGCCCCCCGCCTGGGCAGCAGGCCCTCAGAGCGCTGTCCCTGAGCTCTGCCTCATTCCCACATGCTGCTCTTTCTTCCTTCTGCCAATGTAATATTGATTGATATTCTAGAATGATAATTCCTCCCTTAATGAGAAGTCAGGGTGGGAATCCAATTAAAAGTTCTAAAAATGGACTCAGAGGTCCTCTTCCAATTGCCCATTCCCTTACCACAACCAGCAACTCCTGGTTCAATCAGGACTGATTTCTATTTCTGCTTCCATCTCAGGCAAACTGCCTGCCACAGAGCAGTTCAGAATCACTGGTTCTTTGCAATGAACCCTTGAGGTCATCTTGCCCCACCACAGAAGTAGGCCCCTAATGTTACCCACCCAGCATCCCCCGAGCATCCCAGTGCCAACCTCCGGGCAGGTGCCAGGGAAGCAATGATGACTGAGGAGTGAATAGGCCCTGATGGAAGTAGTACCCATCTGGTGTGAGTGTCAGAGACTCCTAACCGCAAGATGGCAAGTTCAAAACCGAGGCTAGATGGGGCTACTGATGCCAAACTCAGCCAAGAGTATCAGCAAAGGTCTCCTGCAACCCTTTAATAAGTCCAAGTTCACAGGAACTCTGTACCTTCTGATGCTCATTTTTCTCTCTTTCTGAGTCCTTGCCATACATACTTCTCTCTATAAATCCCTATTGTCTGCAATTGGTAATTTAAAACATTTGTAATAAGTTGCATTATTCTTGAATGAGACTTGCCCCTCTGCCTCTGTGTTTTCTCAGTTGTGGAAAGAAGAGATCAAGCTTGGGGATATTTAGGCTCCCCGAATCTTGCAAGTTCTACAGCAATTGTAGAACTCTCTCTCCATCCTCACTGCAGGTTCTAAAGTCACCCCTCATCACTCCTGCCCACCTTCCCTCCCCAGCTGAGCCCACGTTCAGGCTTCCTTGGAATCCTGCCCATCATGCATCTTTGCCTCCCCATTTGCCTCTCCCCGTTGCCTCTTGGATAAAATTTATACAGTGAGGCTCTGTCACCTGGCCCCCACATGCATTATTCTTACCCCCTCTGCCACCACGAGCCGTTCCTGCTGTGATGCACATCTGAGTCCCCTAGACATGACAGCCCATTTCCAAACTCAGCATCTCTGAGTTTGCTTCTCTGAAACTTAAAGAGCTGCTCCTGTCTTCATCAGCCAGCCAACTTCTATGTATGTGCAAAGCCCAGGGCAAAACCTCAGTTGCTAAGTTGATTTTCCCTCTGTTCTCCTAACACATGTGCTCATGCTTCCATAGTGACACGGTGGCCACCCTCTATGTTGATCTGGAATTGATGCTTTTGTCTAGTCCTGTCCATGCCAAGGAAGGCTGGCCCATGTAGCTACTAGCATGTGGCTGTGACAACGTGTGACGTTCAGGACTAGGTCATAAAGGACCTTACAATTTCCACTCCCCCACCCAGTGCTCACTAGGGGGCAGCACCCAGGTCATCAGGTCTGGAGCCCGCCTTGGAGAAGACCACAGAGAGGGCAGGAACTGAGGCTTCGCACCAACAACTGCCTCAACTTGCTGGTGTGAGTGAGCCATTCTGTCACGTGAGTCCTTTAGCCACAGTCAAGCCTTCTAGTAACTGCAGTCCACCAGATGAGGTCTGACCCAGAACCATCCACGTGAGCCACTCCCATTTTGGACCCACAGAAACAGTGGGACATAACAAACGTTCACTGGTGTTTTCAGCCACGAGGTTGTGGGGCACTTTATTATACAGCATCAGGCAACAAATTGAACAGCTTTTGCCCGATTACGCAAAAATGGGTCTTTCTACGGGATTCTCTGTCCAGTCTCTCAGCGTCTTTGCAAGGACGGCCATATGTCTTCCATCTCTGAATCTCCAGTGCCTAGCAAACTGTGTGATGCCCTAAGTAGGCTATAAATAAATCTTTGTCTAACTTATTAATTAATCAGTAATTCATATTTTAAAGCCCTTAAGATCTGATTTACGTTTTCCCTTGTTCAACTACTTGGCTTTCGCCCAGGGTCAGTCTGTACCCTCCGCCCGCCCCCGCACTCTGCAGCACTGTATATCACATTTGCAGTTTACAAAAGGCCTTTGACCTGTCAGTGTCAGTGCATTCCTGCAATGACCTTCTGTGGTCGGCAGAGCAGGCATAATTAGGCATATGTGACATGAAACAGATTAAGTTGCTGGCCCCAGTTTGTCAATGAGAGAGACCCAGTCTTCCCGGACAGGAGCTCAGTTCAATGTCCCTATTCTCATCCTTTCTTTAATAGCGGAGCTGATACTATAGATGCCCCAGCAGCTCCATTCTAACAGCCCATTCCTAGGGGGCTTCTGATGGAACCCAGGCAAGGGTGCAGCCTTCATTCACATTAGAAGGCTTCCCGCCTGCTCGGTTTCCTGCTCGGTTTCCCAGGCCAGAAGCTGGGCCGCTGGTGAGCTGGGGTCTGGGGCTCGGGCTGTGCCTTGGTTTGGAGTCCTGATCTTCATCAGCACCAGCTAGTGTCGCCTGAGCCCTGTTAGCTGCACTCACGCTGCAGACTCCCTGCCAGGGCTGCGGGGGTGCTTGCCGTGAGAGAGTATCTGGAAAATGACCTCTCTTCCTGGCATCCAGAAATAGTTCTTGATATTATCTTAAAAAATCATTTTAGAAGCAAAAGTTAGAATAAAGCTGAGCACCAGTAAAGGGCTACATGATGGCTTCCGAGTGAAGTCAGGGAGGATTTCTAGAGAGGCTGAACTGCCCATCCTGTAAGCTTGTGTGTGGGGAGTTGAAAAGCTCGTGGACTGAGCATCAGACCTCCTTTTAAGAGTCCCGGCTGTCATCACAGGAGCAGTCTGACCACGTGAGATTCACTTCACCTCTTGGGGGGCATGGTCTTTTCATTTATAGAAAGGCATCCATCCTCCTCTCTCTTAAAACCACGTGATGTATGACAGGATGAGTAAACCTAATACCTGCCGTGTACCATGCACCTACTGTGTGCCTCACACTGCGTTCGTCACTTCTAATCTCTTACCTCATTGACATTTGACAGCAATGCCGTGAAGTAGGCATTTTCCCTGCTTAAATAGCCACTAAATCAAAAACTAGAGTAGTTAAGTGGGGTGCTTACCAGGCAGTAAGTCAGTGGTAGAGCTGGGATGCAAACCTCAGCTTTTCCATTTCACCATGATGACAAGTAGGAGAATACAACTTAAAAAGTCAGACGATGTAAAAACAAAGGAGAAGGAACCCGACATTTGGAGGTAGGCCCAGCGCTACATGTGTTTCTTCTTAGATCTCCTTTCCCAACATACCAGGGCAAAGGCTACATCCTGGCAGCGTGGGTCTGGGACAGCTCTCATTTCTGAGCTTTGAAGATGAGGATGGGAGAAGGGTGGCCACCCCTCATCCCACTGACTAGCAAAGCCCTTCACTACCTGCCAGTCTGGACACCACCTAGACCCTACGTTGCTCACGGAACAACTGAGATTCCTAGTCTTTCTGGAAACCTACAGATGGCTTATTTTTGCATTCTACCCATTCCTTAAAAGTACTGCACATGGATTTTTAAAAGTAAAATTGATTTAAATTGATTCTATTTAAATTTTCTTTTATTTTAAAGGTTTCACAATGCCTCGTAGGATAACTGTGGCCTCTACGTACGTTTAAAAACAGACCTGGGAGCCTGTATTGAACTCACATACAAGTCCTTCCGGGTCACGAAGGTTGCTCTTTCCAACTCTACCATTTTACATCCCGTCAAGTCCTGGCTCTCCTCTTGTGAACTTTGGGAGTGGCACAGAGGCCCGCTGCCACACTTACTTAGGACAAAACCTACAACTTGATCATTGTCCTGTCCACCATTTTTCTCCCAACCCATATTCCAAAGCTCACTTAGACTCCTATTTGTCTGTCCTGGGGGCGCCTAAAAAGAAATCAAGCTCGCTTCCTGACGGTGCCTGGGAGCACATCGCTGAGCCTGCTGTGTGACTCTGCTTCCTCTTGGTGATAACTGCCACATGTCCTTCCCATGCAGCTATGACACTCATATTAAAGGTGCCTCTCAGTGAGCCCTGCCACCCTGTGGTCACTGTGCTAAGAGAGGCACTTAGGATTAGACTCTTCTCAGTCCCTCAAAAGCTAAGTCTGGAGGGGAACCCAGCTGATCACTTCAGTTTCCCCTGCCTGGTTGCCAAGGCCATGCCCCATGCCCCCTCTTCACCTGGCTAACGCATACTCCTCATATTCTGGTTCCACTAGAGATATCACTTTCCCTGGGAAACTTCCCTGCCGCACCTGTCTGGGCCAGGCACCTTCCTTAACAGTTCATGCAGCATCCTGGCACAACTGTCTCTCTGTCTGTATCATCTGCCAACCTCTAAGCTCTCTGAGAGCTCAGGCCATACTCCCCTGTGCCCCACAGAGGGACCAGCAAGCAGTAGGTAGAGAACATGCACAAAATAAACCCGCCCGTCCTGCCTCCTTCACGGGGCTGCAATGGGGAGGGAGAATGGGTCTTCCGGTGAGCCGCTTCCTGTCGCCTGGCTTCAATTTTCTCCTCGGTAAAAAGCACGGTTTGAACTAGCTGTTCTCAACCATTCTTTCCTGCACAATAATCTGTAATTCTGTGATTCTAAATAAGGTAATGCATTGAAAGAACATGGAAAACTGTAGCACTTTAACCAACATAAGGATTGTGTTTAAAGTTACTATTATTATTCCACATGGTTTTTCTGAGCGCTGCGTCCTCACTGCTGGGAACAGATGCAGCCTTCCTCCCACAGCCGAAAGACTGGCTTTGCCCAAGACAGCCCGCTAGTCTGCGGCGACTCTGCACAGGGGCACCCGTAGGTGTGCCCTCTCCTTTCTCTTTCCTCACAAAGGCCCTGGGAAATGTGTGGCCATTTTTTCTTTCCTGACATCTGAATATTGCCTAAGCTTAGTGGATTGGAGCTTTCCTTTCCAGACAGTCTTTGATGACCTTACTGAATTTTCTCATCCAGCCAGTTGGTTTTAAAGATCTTTTCTTTTTTTTTCTTTTTTAAAGAAAGGATTAAAAATCAATAATGCAAAAACCAAACCAAAACAAAACAAAAAAGCACTGACAGAGAAGACGAACCAGTCAGTGTGCTTGAAGTTTAAATTAGAATACAACGGTTTAACGCTCCTGAAGACCAGACTATTGTTTCTTATCAGATTTCCCCTTGAACGAGCAATTGTGAAGCCAGCCTGTCCAGAGGAATGAGTTGTCATTCCGCCAGACGAACAAACACCATCGATTTTAATGTGCGCGTGATGGAAACAAGCAACGCTGAGCACAGACTCTGCACTGGACACTAGTCAGTGAAAACCAATAGCCCCATTTTGTTAAGTGTCCAGGTGGAAGCATCAAGCAGGAGAGGGCAGGGGATGGTCCAGCACTGGATGGAGGGATATTCCTCCAGGCAGACTGGGCCTGGAGAAGCTCTGGGTTCTGAGAAAATGCTGAGTCATGGAACATGGAGACTCAAGGGAAGTAGGGACTGGAGAAGGGAAACCCCAGCTCACTACAGGGCTGTAGTCTCCAACCTCTGGGCCGCAGACTGGTACCCTCCAAGGCCTGTTAGAAACCAGGCTGCAGAGAAGGTGAGTGCCATGAGAGTTAGCAAAGCTTCTTCTGTATTTACAGCCACTCCCTGCTCCTTGCATCACTGCCTGAGCTCAACCTCATATCATATCAGGGGCTGTGTTAAATTCTCATGGAATGTGACCCCTTACTGTAAACCGCGTATGCAAGAGATCTAGGTTGCAAGCTCCTTATAAGAATCTCATGCCTTCTGGGCACACTGGCTCATGCCTATAATCCCACCACTGTGGGAGGCTGAGCAGGGAGTTGCTTGAGCCCAGGACTTCGAGACTCATCTGAGTGAGAGTGAGACCCTGACTCACGAAAAAAGTGGAAAAACCCAGCTGGATGTGGCAGCGAGCACCTGTAATACCAGCGGCTTCTGGAGGCTGATGCAGCAGAAGGCTCACAGCCCAAGTCTAAGGTTGCAGTGAGCTACCACACCACTGCACTCTGCTCAGGGGCATAGGGTGGGACTCTGTCTCAAAAAAAAAAAAACACCTCATGCTTAATGATCTGAGCTAGAGATTTAATTCACTTGAAACTATCCTTCTTCTCTATCATGGAAAAACTTATCTGTGACGAAACAGGTCCCTGGAGCCAAAAAGGCTGGGGAATCACGGCTACAGGGATTTGGAAAGGAAGAGCCAACACACCATCTCCTAAAAGTTTGCAGACAGCCAACAGCCGGGAAACCTACACCAACAGGGCAGGCACCGAGAGGGATAAATACTGTCACCAGCAAGGGCTAGACCTACTCCAGAAATCTTATAATCAATGCCTAGCCTGAACTGCCTCTGAACCATGAGATCAGCCTTGAAGGAAGTTTGCCTTGGGGCTTTGCCAGGGATACTCTACTACTAGAAACAAGGAACCTACTGAGTAGAAAGAGGTAGAGAATGTTCCCTACCAACTAAAGAGCCTGCCCCACAGCCTCAAAAATGACTCTGTGGCCTGCCGTTGTTTGTAATTTCTCTTGACCAAACACTCATGGGTTTTCTCTTCAAAAACCATGACCTCAGGTCTGTGGCCTTCTGTGTTTACCTGGTTAATTAGTAGGCATCAAAGAAATATTTATACGATTCATTTACTGATATTTTCTTCCAACTGAGAAGATAGCTGAAATAAGCCCACTTCAATAATACTGGACGCAACCAGCAGTGAACAGATGTCCAGAGATCATCGGCTACCTAAGGGGCCTCTGTGAGCCTAAACAAAATCTGGACAGAGAATATTGGACACTGATACTCAGGTAGGTATTCCCTGTATTTTCCAAAATGGTTTACTGTCCTTGGACCTAGAGGAGAGAAGAGTGGTCTTTTTAGTGAGGAAAGCCCCATTTTGGAAGCTGAGATATGAGGTTTGGCTTTGCTATTGACAACACATAACAGTGACATATCCTGACAGCTTCTCCACCTGAATTTGCAGCCTACAAGGGGGTGACAGTGAAAGGTGAGAACCCCAAGAACCCTTGGTGATGGGAAATGTGGTTGTCCTCTAAGAGTTAAACCTAAGAAAATCCCTACACAATGGAAGTGATTAGGGACTGTGAAGGTATTATACATGCAGAGATTACCTGTAATTGTGTGACTGAAGTGTTTGGGAACACCTAAGATTCCTGTCAAGATGATCTGGGAGCAGTCTTGGAGAGATGAAATGAGAGGGAGATTGCAATTTGGTAAGCAGAAACCTAATCAGTTGCATTGTGCCTTCCTAAGAGGAAGACCCTTCCAAGGCTGCCCTTCGTGTGAGTGTCTGTCCATCTGGCCGGCAGGTGCCTGCTGCAGAGAGCCATGCATTATACTGTCAAAGCCAGCAAACATTTGACTCATAGAATTATTTTCTCTGGGCCTAATTCTATGATCTTCAAACATCACTCTGATAAATTGAGGCCCAGATAGCTTGCTTGTGAACAGGCCAGAGCAACTTGCATCTGCTCCACCTGAGATGCTGTTTGTACATGTTTTTCTTGAGGCTTTGTTAACATGAACGAGGTGCCCTGAGTTCAGATGACAGGACGGGAGTGATGTGCACACAGTCCCAAGGCCTAGGACCCAGAAAAGGGGGAATTTTTCTATGAAACTGGCAGTCTGAGTAGACTGTGGTCTGGCTTTCATGGACCATACACCCAGGGAGGACACGTGTTGAATTCACCCTCTTTTTTCATAAAGACAGCATTCAGGTATCCCCATAGGTCTGACATGAAGGGGAAGGTGGATCTTTGTTGTTTATTACCTCTTCTATTTATCAATGAAGAAGCTAAGCCCAGACAGCTCAAGGCCACATAGCACATGATGTTTTGACTTAACACAACTCTGAAGCTCCCCCTGTACAGACAGCCCTGTGCACCATACAAAGAGCCACAAAAGATTTCCAAAGAAATCAGGCAAATGCTCCCCTCTGTTCTCTGCAAAAGAGTGGACCTAAAATAGGGGAACTGAGGGGAAGCTCCCTGTTCAGATTGTCTTTGCAAAGCGTGAGACCAAAAGGAGAGTCTAATAAGACACTCCTGCCACCTCCTGTTCCATCAATATGGCTGCTGTGGCCCCTGGCTGTCTTTCAGGTCCTCAGATTCACCCTGAGACTCTTAGCATTGGGTTCCCCCACCACACCCTAGGAAGTACAGCCACAAGGCTCACCCTGGCATGCATTGTCGGCTGCTAGACCTGGAGCCCTGGGGAGGAAGGGCATGGAACAGCCAGAGTGGGCCCTGGGCCACAGTGGAAGACTATCGGGAAAGCAAGGGGACATCCAGTGGCTTCTGTGTACCTGGAGGTGGTCTGAGAAGTGGGTTTCCCCTTCTTTTTCTCCTTCTTCTTTCCACTGGCTGATGGACATCCTCAGGGAATCTCCCAGAGAGATACAACCCCAGAGTTGCCTCTTTCCACAACCTCTGTAACCCTTCTCTGGGACAATAACCCCATCAGGACCACACCCAAAGCCCAGACTTTCCGAGGATCAAGGGACGCCTTAAGATACCCACGGGGACAGCCCGGGCACAGGATTTTCCACGGCAGACTGGACGCAGAGTCAAGCTCCTCCCTCTCGGTCAGAGTCCCCACCAGACCCTAAAGCTGCTCTTCATTCAGACCAGGATTCTTGTTCTCCTCCTAAACCATCTTTCTCTTCCCAGTGGAGTCCCAAAGCCTGTCTCTTCTCTCATCTCTGCCACCTTAGCCACTCTAAATCACCTCCTCTCTTCTGCCTTTTCCTATTTAAATGACCCTCACTACCTCTCATTTCTTAGAGCCCCTGGCCAATCCCTAAATCAAAACTCCCATCCATGTCCTCGCTCTCAGTGTTCCCCCTTCCCTCCCTCCAGCCCTCAGCACTGCTCCACCACCTCGCGGGGCATCTGTGTCTGACCTACAAAAGAGCATCCCCATGATTTATTTATTTATTTGTGAGAAATGAGGTTCCAATTATGGTGTATCCATACAGCAGAAGGCTGTGTGGTCATAGCATTTAAATGATGGGGCAGAAGAAAATTTAATGAGGTGGAAAAATGTTCACAACAATATATTCAGCGAGAAAAGGAGGCTACAGAGCAGTGTGTCCAGAACGCTCGCACTCTTATAAACAACACGAGTGACTTCATTCCTGTGGGCCTCAGAAAATGTGAGCCCGAATGTTCTTGGTGGTCATCCGGGCATCTGGACAGTGTAAAGATACAAGTGATACCTTCTTCAGTATGCTTTCTGGATTTTCTAATTTGTTTTATAGTGAAGAAATAGTACTTTGAGAACAGAAAAACACATAATCAGTGCGTTGGTCTTATTTTTTTCCTTGAGATATCAGTAAAATGCCCTTTTCATCCTCTCTCTCTCTCTCTGCCTGGCCTTTCTGTTTTTATCCACATTGGCATATGTACTTGTTATTCTCAGCAAGTGAGCCAGATGAAATAAGACTCAATTTCTGTGAGCAGACTCTGGCTGTTGGTAGTCTGAAAAATGGTGTCAGCGTTCAGCAGTGGTTCCTTCACTCGTCCAAAAGGCACCATCTCCAGTGTGACATGCTCACACTTAGGTCTCCCCAACCACTCCTGAAGGCATGATGAACAGTGTGGCCACCAGAATTCTTACACAGAACTGGAATCTTCTCTTTGCCATAGAGAGGCAGTGTTGCACAATGGTTAACAGGGTGGAGTATTTTATTCCCAGATTGACAACTTGGGCTCAAGTTTAATCTCTGCTGCTCTCACTTTGACTGTAGGCTTTCCAAGCCTCGGTTTCCCCATCTGGAAATGGATAATAATGATCATATCCACTGACAGGGTTGTTTTGAAGAGAAAATGAGTAGATGTAATGAAGGCTTAGCACTGTGCTTGGTATGTAGTAAGTATTTAACCAGTAGGAGTTATTATTAACCCCTGAACCACTTTTCCTTGGAGGAATAACATTTGAGTTATTTTTAGTTTTATGTGCTTAACTTCGAGTGAAGAACAGAAGAGGAGATTTTGGCAGCTCAGAGAGGACAAAGGGACATGGGTCAAGGTGGAGTATTCTGCTCCGTTACTTCTCAGAAATTTTTACAGGCCTAACACAGGAGCAGTTTAAGTGCCTTCTAAAGAGCCCTGATTTAAAAGGTCATCCTCCAATGACCTTCCAGTAGAGTTCCGCTGTGCTCCGAGTGGGAGGTGACGTTCCAATACTGACCTGCTTAGGGTCAAAAGTAACCTCAGTCCTCATCCAACTCAATATATAATAGATAGAAGTTTAAATCTCCCCTCAGCCTTCAGCTGTGTCATCATCTGGGCTATGCTTGATCATCTTAAGGCAACACGTGGTATTGCAGGGTGCTCAGTTAACTCTGGATAGAAGTTCTTCCTTTTACCAAATCTGAATCTGTCTCTCTGTATCTTTTGACTTATCATCTCATTTCTAAGACTTGGAGGGAGAGGAAAGGCAAATCCTTTTCACCCATGACATTCTTTCTAATCGTTTCAGCCAGGAACTGTGTGTGTGTTCCTTGTAGCTTTGTCTGATCTCGGCTAAACAGGACCGATTTCCCAAAGAACCACCTCTATGTGAGCTTTTGTGGATCTTCGCCCTTCTGGTTGCTTGCCTCTGAACTTGGTCTGGCCAAGTGTGGGAACAGGAACACATCCCTGTCTATGTGATTTCACTTACATGGCATGGAGCAAAATGATCACTTCTACCACTTGAGACACTATAGTTTTATTCACGTTTCTAAGGGTGTGTTTGTTTTTGAATGACCACGACAAATTTACTCACAACTAAATTATGCATATAGAGAGAGAATTTATTGATATACATTGATGATCATATGATTATAAGATTATTTTCCCAAGCTTAATATAGAATGTTACTTTCTCCTTGGTGGAACTTTCTCATCTTGCGTTTCCATTTCCTCAGCTTGTCAAGTAATTTGGGGGACCTGATTCTGTCATCCAGGATATTTTCTAACCATTCCAAATTCGTTTATAAATATGACGACTATAGCGTCTGTCTTTATAGATGTCACGGATTAATATTTTGATTAGCAATCAGGTACAGTCAGAGCTTTGGAGAAGTTCACTAAAAACTTCTCTCCAGTTTATCATTGATTCGAATCTTTGGATCCTTCAGTAAGTTATTATCACCCCAAAAATCCTTTTATCCTTTCTTAATACGTCTTAGGATATGATATGATATGATGTGATGTGATATGATATGATGATATGATTTTTCTCAGAATGCCTAAATAAAAACCAGAAATGCATTTGCCTAATCTACTAATCTAAAATCTTTACTTAAAAAAGAAAAAAAAAAGACAAGTCTGACGTGAAATGCTCTTAGATAATTCACTCCAGGTGTTAGGATTTCCTGGTTCCTTTTCTGGATATTCACAAGCTATCTCTTTTTATAATCCAGTTTGGAATTAGATGTTATTTCTTATTTTCTTGTCAAAAATTAACCTGACACTGACACCTGAACACCTTCAGGTGTTCCTGAAAATTCTCTGTGCTCCAAGGTTCTTCACAGTTCACAACAGCAACCCGGGGGATGTAAGCGGAACCACTGTGATGTATAGGGTGCTGAGTCCAAGAGGCTTAAGGACATGTAGGTCAGTCAGACATCTTGTCTTGATTGATTGATGATAATGAATTTACCCATCAGGAGCTGAAAGAAGTAAATATATGAACAGATAGAAGAAAATATTGGAAAACAAATCTGTAACCTTGGATTTGGAATAACTTCTTAACTCTAATCCCAAGGGTACAAAAACCAAAAGGTGAAAGGCTGATGGATATTACTGTGTTATAATTAATTAGGGACAAGTCCGCAGGGCCAGCACAGCTGCACACTCCCTACAGGGTGGGCTGAGGCTTCTGCAGCAGCTGTCTGGCTACTTAGCTTCCTCCTTAGCACAGTTCTGCACTTCTCACTCCTTACAGCTCTGGTTTCCTGCAAGTGCAGTAAACCTCCTCCATGCAAATCTCCACATCCAAGACTATTCTCAGAGAACTTGCCCTAAGACAGTTGATAAAAAGAAGCAGTTTTTTTTTTTTTTTTGAGACAGAGTCTCACTATGTCACTCTGAGTAGAGTACCGTGGCATCACAGGTCACAGCAACCTCAAACTCTTGCGTTTAAGCAATTCTCTTGCCTCCCAAGTAGCTGGGACTACAGGCACCTGCCACAATGTCTGGAGATATATATATATTTTATAGATGTCATTGTTGTTTAGCTGGCCAGGGCCAGGTTTGAACCTACCACCCTCAGTGTATGTGGCTGCCGCTGTAACCACTGTGCTACAGGTGCCAACCCAAGAAGCAGATTATTTTGAATGGAATTTTGAATCTGCGTTGCTCTCTTTCTAAAGCCAGCTAGAAACAAGGTTTCCAACATTGGACATGATCGTCTGGAGTCCTGATCATCTCTGGCATACTTTATTGGATCTAATTTTTCTCTATGCTGACCTGGAAGGTGATGCTGATGGGAGGGCAGGTATGATATCTCAGACATCTGGAAAGTATCAGTATATAGTAAGTTTCAAATTTAATGGAATCGTATGGCTATTGCTGACTGCTATTAGAGAATGAATAATAAAGGCTGAGGGTGATTAATCACCAAGTTAAAACAAAGTGTGAGAGTTATGGAGCCTCCAAACATCATAGGAAGAGCCTCTTCTCTCCCGCAGAAGGAGGCAACGAAGGCAGAGGGCTAGGCCAAAAGCTTAATTAATTATAAGTATGGCAAAACATCAGAGGAGTTTGAATTCTCAACCTCAGCGTCTGCTCCACTAAGGTCAGGGATGTGACTGGGAAGGAGTGGGAACATGAACATTGGGATGGGGGCATCTATGTTGATAAAAATCAAGAAACTTGAAACCTTCACAGAAGTTTCTCCTATCAGAGGCAGTTGCTGCTTCTCCTCTTGCTTAAAAGTGTTACAGATGCCAGTTCCATCCATGTAAACATGAAGGAGCCAGCACCCACTCTTGATTCCCACACTCTGTGCACAATGTGCTTTGCCTTTGGGCTGCAACTGGCACGGGGCTGGCACAGAGTGTGGCACCATTTGCTGTTTGGATGACAATGCATTACCATTTTATTTTTTATTTTATTTTTCTGAGACAGCGCCTCAATGCATTACCATTTTATTTTTTATTTTATTTTTCTGAGACAGCTGTTGCCCTCAGTAGAGTGCCGTGGCATCACAACTCACCTCCTGCCTATGCCTCTCAAGTAGCTGGGACTACAGACGCCTGCCATAACACCTGGTTATTTTTTTTTTCGGTTGCAGCTGTCATAGTTTGGCAGGCCCAGGCTGGATTTGAACCTGCCAGCTCAGGGTATGTGGTTGGCGCCTTAGCCTCTTGAGCCACTTGAGCCACAGGCACCGAGCCTGCATTACCATTTTAAAAGCACTGTCTCTGGTTGGAGCTCAAGCTATAGCCACAGGCTGATTCTGTGCCAGGCCCTGTGCAGAGCTCAAAACCAAAATGCCATATCAGATGCAGTGTGGCATTCAGCGCACTGCCCAATTTGATGTTGCTTTCACCCTGTAGGCCAGGGGTAAAAGAGGGAGAGTTGTTCCATAAAGAATCTTCTGAATATCCAGATGAAGAGGAGAAAGACAGGAATGACAGGTGTTGAATTGTAGTAAACAGGTAGATAATAAACTGGTTTCAGCAGAGGATTTTATCATGCCTAAGTAATTGCAACCACAGGTACTTCATTTTCTGAAGTCTGTAACTACAGAGAAAAGGCATCACCCGACAAGACCTCCAAAGGCATGAATGTTGGGCCCAAAGCATGGCCTCCTCTGATATACTGGACAGACACATGCTGCTGTCCTTCCTGCTCCTCTCCAGCCCAAATGGCTCTAGCACCTTCCTGGATCCAGTCTGATGCTTGATCATCACTTCCCATGGGCCAAACCTTGGCTGGGCATGGCATTTAATCCTCAGAAGAGCACTTTGTGAATGAGGAACGAACCCTCCCTTTTTTTTTTTTTTTTTGCAGTTTTTGGCTGGGGCTGGGTTTGAACCCACCACCTCCGGCATATGGGGGCAGAGCCCTACACTTTTGAGCCACAGGCACCACCCTGAACCGTCCCGTTTTGAAGACAACAGGGCTTGGCGCCTGTGGCTCAATCAGCTAAGGCGCCAGCCACCATACACCTAAGGTGGCGGGTTCATATCCCCAGCCCGGGCCCACCAAACAACAATGATGGCTGCAACCAAAAAATAGCCGGGCGTTGTGGCGGGCGCCTGTAGTCCCAGCTACTTGGGAGGTAGAGGGTACAGGAGACTCGCTTGAGCCCAGGAGTTGGAGGTTGCTATGAGCTGTGATGCCATGGCACTCTACCCAGGGGGATAGCTTGAGGCTCCGTCTCAAAAAA
>CAUYQV010128781.1:0-13073 GCA_963574575.1 Galagoides demidoff | reverse complement strand
AGGGAGGGGGATTGGAGGGATCACTTTTGAGGTTTATCTTACAAGGGTACAAGTGAATCTTACTAAGAGTAGAATGTGAACGTTTTAAAATAATAACTAAGAAAATGACATGAAGGCTATGTTAACCAGTTTGATGGAAGTGTTTCAGATTGTGTGTGAAAACCCCACACTGTACCCCAGAAGTGCATTAATGTACATAGTTGCCATTCAATTAAAAAAAAACACTAAACATCCATCATAAATGTAAACTAGAAGGAGAAATAAAAAGAGGGGAAGTATGGCCGGGCGTGGTGGCTCACGCCTGTTGTCCTGGCGCTGTGGGAGGCTGAGGCGGGTAGATCACCTGTGCTCAGAGGTTCAAGACCAGCTGAAGACCTGCCTACGGCAGAGTGAGCCAGAGTGAGACCCCGTCTCTACAACAACAAGAAGACAGCTGGACCTTGTGATCCCAGCTACATGGGGGACAAGAGAACACTACAGGAGGAAGAAGTAAAAAAAAAGGGGGGGGGGTATTATTTTCTGTCCACAAGAAAAATATAATCCAATTGATTAGTATGTATACATATAAACCTCATATCTGAAGATTATTCACTAAAGCTTATCTACTTCAAATACTTTGGTTATTTATGCCTGCTGCCATTTAGCAAAATACCTAAACATATAAGAACAGAGGTCCTTTCTTCTCTGCAGGCAGACCCAGTAATGATCAAGAGTCTGTAGACCCAGGTGGTAAGACCCCTAACCACTGCCTTTTTTGCTAATGCACAGTATGAGACCAACTATCTGTCAAAACAAGCTCTCACCTTAAGAGCAGAAGCTTCTGGCACAACATTAAAATCAATTTCTACAACACATTTTTAAAAATAAAAATTCCAGATTTCAGTGCTTTGTTCTCACTTTTGTATAAGTCCTTTGTTTTTGATCTCTCCATGAAGATAATAAGACAAATAAACAACATCTAAACTAAAATGCAGCTGTAGCTCACAGTAGTAAAAAGCACAAATAGTACAGATAGGGATAAAAGATTTAAAAAGACCTAAGATGGTTAAAAATAATTATCTTATGGAACTAGTTAAATAAGTAATTTCCAAAGTACTTCTCCCATTTATGCTCACTACAACCCTGTACAGTCAGGTAGGCATTATTAGTTTTACTTGATAAATCCAGAAATCGAAACTTGGGGACAAAAAGGCTTATTCAAGACACAGTTATTATAATAAAAATGACAATCTTTACTTACTTTCTTATTTTTCTCATCCAACCAGCTGTCAAATCTTATAGACCCTTCATAATTCCTCCCAAATTCATTCCCTCCTGTACATAACCACTGCAGCCCCTAAGTTCAGAACCACATTGACTCTAAGCACAAGACTCTTTCCTATCCATTCTACCTGCTCCTCTATTTATCTTACATATGCTGCAACAGATTAATCTTCTGGAAGCATAATTCTGCTCACTTCATTTCCTTTTACTTTCAATGAAGTTCATATTTCTGAACCTGTCATTAAAATATCCTTGCCAGTTTGGATTCACCTGACTCTTCTCCTATTTTATTTCCCACTGGTCTCTGCCAAACATTCTATTCCATCAAATAGAATCTCATGTTCTTATCCAATGACATTTTGACCTTTCTTACTTCTTCAACTTTGCTTTGAGAACTGACTTTGTTAACTCTTTCCACTACCACCTGTGCTTGTTCAAATTCTAATCACTGTTAAGATAAGGCCAAGAACAATGCAGTCTTCATCCAGAATTCTAGGCTTCTCTCTCCTCAGAAGTGCCATAGCATACCTGTATCTAGCTTCAAATTTCGCCCAAGAAGTATTTACTGAGTAACTATTAAGTGTAATGCACTGTGATAAGTCACTGAATGCAAAGATGAACAAAAAAGACCTTTTTCTATAAAAGCTTTCAGTTTAATCAGGGAGACAAAAATGAATAAAAACAGCTTATACATTCCACAAAAAGTAGTCAGTTCAGAATTCTACCTGAGACCAAAGAAGGATACACCATTCTAGCTTTGCCTAGAAAAGTCAAGGAAGACTTTTCAATTGAGATGACACTTGCTCTGGGTAAAAGATGCAAAGTACCTGCTTGGAGGGTCAATGACTATATACAGTATAGAATCTTCTTTCACTGGGTTAGAGCTGGAACCAGAGGGGTAGAGTAGAAAGTACAGACTTAGAATTCCACAACTGTAAAAACCCTGACATAGCACAAAGGGCTATTTAACAAACCACAACAAAATGTTTATGGAAGCAACTTTTGTTGTTGTTGTAGTTGTCATTGTTATTTGGCAGGCCAGGCTAGGTTCAAACAACCCCAGTGCATGTGGCTAGAGCTCCAGCCTCTGAGCTATAGGCATTGAGCCATCACTCATTCATTCATTTATTTATTTGAGACAGAGCCTCAAGCTGTTGCCCTGGGTAGAGTGCTGTGGCATCACAGCTCACAACAACCTCCAACTCCTGGGCTTAAGTGATTCTCTTGCCTCAGCTTCCCAAGTAGCTGGGACGACAGGCACATGCCTCAACGTCCGGCTATTTTTTATTTTTTTGGTTATAGTTGTTATTGTTGCTTGGCAGGCCCAGCCTGGATTCAAACCTGCCAGCTCTGGTATATCTGGCTGGCGCCTTAGCCAGTTGAGCTACAGGTGCTGAGCCACTGTGGAAGCAATTTTTAAACTGAAAAATGCTCTACAAATTTAAGATAGCAATTAATTTATAAATAGCAACACTTCCTATATACCTTTTGAATTCAATTTGCCACATGAATTACTAGATCTTTTTTAGGGGGATTCACCGAGGGTACAAAGATCCAGGTTATACTAATTGCATCTGTCAGGCAAAATCCTCTTATAAATACGTTCCACCCTCAAGAGGTGCGCCAAACACCATGATTCCCCTACCTCCCCTTTCCCTCTCTTTACTCCCCCATTCTCCCACCCCCTACCATATACTAGGTCATCAATTGTCTTCATATCAAAATTAAGTACATTGGATTCTTGTGATGCTTTACTAAGAGGAATGTGTTCCATCTCCATTCAAGTTAATACAAAAGATGTATAGTCTCCATCTTTTTTTAGTGGCTGAATAATATTCCATGATTTGCATATATCACAGCTTGTTAATCCATTCCTGGATTGGTAGATCTTTTTTTTTTTTTAAGTGATGAGCAATCAAGCAGAGTAGACCATTTTAAGAGATATCTAAGCAGACAGTAAAAGTTTATACATATGTAATAATTAAATGTTGTCAAATCATTTTGTTTTATGATGTACTGTTCTACTATTCAGTCTCTTTCTATATCTACAATACATCACCAAACACTCACACTTTCCAAAGGTAAATGATTTAAGATGCAGAAAATGCATCCTCGCACTTAAAACGCACACTTAAAAATTTTAAAAGGAGAATTTTTCAACCAATACATCCTAATAATTTCTCATTCTATTGTTAACAACTTCCTAAAGTTACAGAACTTGAGGCATCTCTGTTCACAGGCACAACTCAAAGGATCTTCCATTTTCTCTTTGGTATTTTTAGCATTCATAAACTCACAATCTATACATATGGGTTCTTATTCTTATTTCAGTATCTCTTTAGGAACTGCAATTGATTGATATGCAAAATTAAATAATGAACAGTCTCTGGTATACATGAGGAGCATAGTTCTAATCATATATATAGTTTTATTAAGGAGCACAGCTTGCCCTTAATCACTGTCCTTAGAAATATATAATCCAGGAGTCTGAAACAATTGGAAATGGTAGCATGAGAGAGTATTAAGAAAAAGAAAAATAGGCAATGGTGAGAAGACTTGTAGTGAATAAATGTAAAATGCCATGAAATGCTTCAGGGGAAGGACTCCAGGCTATGATGGCATCACCAGGTCAGTGAGCCCCTTCCTCAAAACAAAATGATAATAGGAAAACTGGTCAAAGTTATGAGAAACAGCCATTTCAGGATTTTGAAACATAATCATAGCAGACAATAAATACAGAAATTTCCTAAAAGACTGCTAGAGCTTAGAGCATGACCATTAGGAGTCTGCAAACTTAATGCCTTAACACTTAGCCTTATTTGGGCAGGGCTGGGGCTGTGAAAATCAGCAGCATTTGCTGCTGGAGGGGGCAGGCTTGATTTGGGACAACACAGGGGATGAAGAGAGTGGTAGAAAACCCACAGCTTTGTCAGCTAAAAACGGCAAACTTGGTAGAGACCTGACAGAGAGATCAGTTTTCTAGCTTGAATTTGTAGTTTGTGGAGTGGGTAGTGGACCAGCTAGAAATCCAAAAAGGAGAATCTGGAAGGAAGTGAATTATAGAAGGGGTAGAGGCTTGGTGCCTGTGGCTCAAGCGGCTAAGGCACCAGCCACATACACCTAAGGTGGTGGGTTTGAATCTAGCCCAGGCCGGTCAAACAATAATGACGGCTGCAACCAAAAAATAGTTGGGTGTTGGGGCGGGTGCCTGTGGTCCCAGCTACTTGGGAGGCTGCGGCAGGAGACTCGCTTGAGCCCAGGAGTTGGAGGAAAATCATGAAGCAGAAACATCACTGGCCATAAACCACATGGAAGTCAGATTCTGTGGCTGAAGTATGGGCAAATTACTTAACATCCACACGCACACACACACCCCACCTCTCAGAAACCCCACCTCTCAGAAAAATAAATAACACCCCAGAGCCATTACATTATAAAAATGTCTAATTTTTATCAAAAAATTATAAGATATTCAAAGAAAGAGAAAAGTATGTCCCAGATTCAAGAAAATAAGCAGAAACTAGAAATAAACTCTGGCATAGATATTGCACTTAGCAGATAATTTCAAAGTAGTAAATACAACTTTCTTTTTTTTTTAGACAGAGCCTTAAGCTGTCGCCCTTGGTAGAGTGCTGTGGCATCACAGCTCACAGCAACCTCCAGCTCCTGGGCTGAAGCGATTCTCCTGCCTCCACCTCCCAAGTAGCTGGGACTACAGGCACCTGCCACAACCCCCGGCTATTTGTTGCAGCCATCATTGTTTGGTGGGCTGGGCTGGATTTGAACCTGCCAGGTGTATGTAAATACAAATATTTACCAAAAAATTAAAGGAAAATATAATGACAAGTAAGCCATTTCCGTAGCAAGACATGAAATATAAATGGAAGTTCTAGAGTTGAAAAGCATAAAAATCAAAATAAAAAATCACTAGATGAGCTCAACAGTAGATTTAAGAAGGTGGAACAAACAATGAGTGAACTGAAAAAAAGATTGAAGAAAAACAAATAGATAAAAGAACCAATTAGCTAGGAACATTCTTCTGCAGAATAGACCATCTCCTAAACTATAAAACAAGTCTCATTAAATTTTTAAAAATTAAAATCATAAACAGTTTTCAAGGAATTAAATTATAAATCAATAACAACAAAAATTAAAAATTTGAGACATCTCCAAGCATTTAGAAATAAAACAACATACTTCTGTGCAACCCGTACTGAATGAAACAAAAATGAAAACACAGAAGCTCACATTTTATGGGATATAGCTAAAGGGAAACATTAAGGAAAATTCATAGTTTTAAATACCAAAAGAAAATTTAATTAAATAAATCAATCACCTAAGCTTTCAACTTGACAAATTAGGAAAAAAAGGTCCAAATCAAACCCAAACCAAGTATAGAAAAGCAAATACTAAAGATCTGAGTGGAAATTAATAATATATAAAACAAAAAATGACAAAAATCAAAAG
This sequence comes from Galagoides demidoff, assembly GCA_963574575.1. Taxonomy (NCBI): domain Eukaryota; kingdom Metazoa; phylum Chordata; class Mammalia; order Primates; family Galagidae; genus Galagoides; species Galagoides demidoff. The sequence goes on along the minus strand of CAUYQV010128781.1, from coordinate 7,343 downwards.
CTGATTTTCTGGAAAAATCTGCAAAACTAATAGACCTTATACAGACTGATCAAGAAAAAAAAAAGAGAAGACACAAATTACCAAACCAAGAATCAAAGTGGGGCTATCAGTACAGACCCTATAGAAATTAAAAGGATATGAGATTATTATAAATAACTTTATACCAACAAAATTGACAATGTAGATAAAATAGACAAATTCCTAGGACACAAATTACCAAAGGAAACAGAGAATAAAAATAGAAAAAAATATATAAAAATAGACTAATAACTAGTATAGAAATAATTTGGTAATTAAAATACCTTAAAAAGACTCAAATATTTTATTTCTTCTTTTTCATTTCTTTAGTTGAAATAGTTGTTTTGGTAGGTCTGTGAATTCATGATTATTTGAGAGTTACCTGGAAATATAGCTAATATAACAGCTTATATATACATGATTCTAGAAAATACGCTTTGGAAAGCCTCATTTGTTACCTATCATGCCTAGACTCTTCAAATAAATTATCTATTGTTAGTCCATTTGTTTATGACATAAAACTACATATTTACATATAATTAACACTGAAAAAAATAATATACTTTCAAAGAAAGAAGAGATTTTTATGTGATTCAATATCTAATTTTAAAACATTGACAGCATTTGCAGATTGAATCCATCTTCATGCAACAGAAATTTCTACTCTTCAGACTTAATCTGGGGCTAGGCATGGTGGTTCATGCCCATAATTGTAGCATTTTGAGAAGCTGAGGTAGAAGGATTGCTTAAGGCCAGGAGTTTGAGATCAGCCTGGGCAACACTGGTAAGAAGCTAGGTATAGTAGTGTGTGCTTTTAGTTCTAGCTACTCAGGAGGCTGAAGAGGGATTATTACTAGACCCCAAGAGTTCAAGGCTGCAGGGAACTATGACTGTCCCACTGTACTCCAGCCTAAATGACAGATCCTGTCCCAAAGTTAAAAAATGACTTTATTTGGAAGTAAACATTACCAAGTGGCTTAAAGTTGGAATAAATTTCTCCTTCTGATAATCAGATAAAGGAAAGGGAAAAATAAATCTAAAAACTAAAGACAGGTGTTCTTTCTATGCAGAGTATAAACACTTCTATCTACCTAGAAATACGCCACACAATCCCATAGACAATATAATTTCACATGTTGTTGATATATACATGATACACACCTCTTGTTAATTTATGATACTTCCTTTACTTTAGCAAGTTAGTAGTAAGACGTGATGTTAAAGAGATAGGCTGGGGGCAGCGCCTGTGGTTCACTGGGTAGGGCACCGGCCCCATTATACTGAGGGTGGCAGGTTCAAACCTGGCCCCAGCCAAATGCAACAAAAAATAGCAGGGCATGTGGTGGGCACCTGTAGTCCCAGCTACTCAGGAGGCTGAGGCAAGAGAATTGTCTAAGCCCAGGAGGTGGAGGTTGCTGTGAGCTGTGATACCACAGCACTCTACTAAGGGCGATAAGGAGAGATTGTTCCTAAAAACAATAATAAATAAATAAAAATAAAAAGGACTGTAAATTAGAAAACAGTATTTTATCAATGTTACATTAAGAAAGTGTCCTTGGCTCGGCACCCGTAGCACAATGGTTACAGCGCCAGTCACATACACTGAGGCTAGGAGGTTTGAACCCAGCCTGAACCTGCTAAACAACAATGACAACTAGAAAAATAGCCAGGCGTTGTGATGGGCACCTGTAGTCCCAGCTACTCGAGAGGCTGAGGCAAGAGAATAGCCTAAGCCCAGGAGCTGGAGCTCTGAGTTGTGATGCCCATAGTATTCTACTGAGGGCGATAAAGTGAGACTCTGTCTCTAAAAAAAATAAATAAATAAAGAGGTAGGCTGGGGTTAGGAACTGGTAAACGAAATATAGAGTTTGGATTTTATTCTAATTATGTTAGGGAGCTAGTAAGAGTTAAGCAGGATATCGGGCATGGTGGCTCACACCCATAATCCTAGCACTCTGGGAGGTCAAGGCCAATGGATTGCTTGAGCTCAGGAGTTTGAGACCACCTTGAGCAAGGAGGAGGACTCTCATCTCTACTAAAAATAGAAAAACCGAAGTAAGAGTTTGAGGCTTGAGCCCAAGAGTTTGAGGTCCCTGGGAGGTATGATGATGCCATAGCACTTTACCCAGGGCCATAGAGTGAGACTCTGTCTTTAAAAAAAAAAAAAAAAAAAAAAACTAATAAAAAACACAAGGAAGAGTTAAGCAGAAAAACAGTATGATTTACATTTGAAAACAAAACCATCTTGACTGCTAAGGGGAGAATAATTAAGCAAGCAATGTTTAGACTAGAGTGGTAATGACAGTGACAAACACCTTACAGAAATTAAACTTTCTTAAATCTCCTAACAGCCTCTTGAGGTAGGTACTATTATCTTCATTTTACAGCAAACCAACGCAGAGAAAGATTAAATAACTAGCCTAAAGTCATATAGCTTAGGAGAGGCTGTATTGGTCCTCCAACCCAGGCAATCCAGCAGGAAAGTTAATTTTTCCATCCACAGTTGTAAGACGTAGAGAAGAGGCTAAAGTAGTAAATGTTACAGCTACAATTGTTAAGACCTGCTAATAGATTAGATGTAGACATGAAGGAAATAAAGAAAGAATGATTTCTAGGGTTTTGCTTGAGCAACTAAGTGAGTTGGAGAATATAAGGTAAGAGGAAAAAGACCCAAATTTGGAGTATTGTACCATTTAAAAGTTTAAGAGAGAAGGAACCAACCAAACACTCAGTGCTTGGAAGGAAAATAGGGGAGAGTACAAAAGCCAAGAGACTAAGCATTGCAAAGAGTAAGCAGAGACCATAAGATTTTGCAAAATGAAGGTTATTGGTGAAGCTGAAAATCCTCCTGAATTTACTTTCACCACTACACTTACGGTGTTATACTGTCTGTCTCATCTCTGAACTAAAAGCTCCTGGACAGTGACTGTGAGTTTCAGTATTAAATCATGTCTTCTTCTTCTTTTTCTTTCTTTCTTTTTTTTAATATTTGGGGATTCATTGAGGATACAAGAAACCAGGTTTAAATTGTATCTTCTGATTACAATGCTTGGAGTGGAACTGAAATTACATTAATGCTATGTAATGAAATTTAAATGGCTAAATTAATTCGAAGGGCTTTCTGGTCTTAAGATTAATGTGAAAATTTCAATATGATTGATAAGCATCCTTCCATTTTCCACCCCTTCATTCACATACCGTAAGAGATCCATTTTGTGTGCTGGGTGAGTTGCTGCTCTGCTCTCCATGGCCTTGTGTACTTCCGTAGAGTGTCAGGTTATGCTCACTGGTCTGGCCGGCATAGTCCTGAGTGTGTGGCACTCCATATTCTGTGGGAATTCCATTCTGTGGAGGTGGTGGAAATGGGATGGTAGTAAAAGGCTGAACCATTGCGTCAGGAGTTGTTGTTGGCTCCTGGTTACCCTAAAATAAACCATGAGAAAGAGAAAAGGAGGAGAAAAAATGACTTTCAATCCCTGTTACATAATTATTTTTTAGGCTAAGTATACAGAAAATTCTCTTTATTAGCCCTAGTGTAGGAGGGAATGTTATGATACATATACACAGAGATGTATGTATGTGGACATATATACACATACCTTCTTGACTTATGTCAATATTGTGGTTACTGGACAGGTTCACAATGACATTAGAGAACTAGATGTCAAAGGACTAAAATTTTTTCCTTTAAACCAAGTTTAAAGAAAAAATATGCCAGAAAATTTCTTACACAAGATAAGCTGTAAGAGTTGAAATTAGTTTAGACCATTAATATTTTAAGATACTAATTCTTTACCAATTCTTAAGAAAAAAACAATGGGAAACAAAATAATTTCCTTAAAGTTACAATTCATAGCAAATTGGTAGAATAACATTACAAATTTAAGGTTCAAAACCAGACAACAAAGAGACCTCCAGATTTTACGACATTGATTTCAGAAGAAAGTATATTGTTAAAAAATTAAATTTTCAATATCAAGGAAAATATTTAGTTAAGTCTTGGTTACCAGGTTAACAAGCAAAGAAACAAAAAACTTTGCTTTCTTTCAAAATACTAGATAAAAACTTTCTAGACCAAAAAGAAATACTACTACCATATAAGGCTAACAACATAGTGGAATACCCCTCCATATAATATCCATTCCCAGATGCTTATCTGGGATCCAGCACGACACCTGAAATATCAATAAAGAATGTGCAGTAACTGTGGTAAACTGTTAGGGGTCATTTTGACCCCATAGCCTCTCTCTCACTTCTGTTCTGTCTTAAAGTTGAGATACAAAAGAGGAGTTTAATTCTTGTATTATAGATTTTACAAAGCCTTCATAGGCTGAGCGCAGTTTGCTCACATTTGTAATCCTAGCACTCTGGGAAGCTGAGGCAGGTGGCCTGCTTGAGGTCAGGAATTCAAGACCAGCCTGAGCAAGAGCCCAGCATGAGCAAGAGCAAGACTTCGTCTCTAAAATTAGCCAGGTGCTGTGGCTGGCACCTGTAGTCTCAGGTACTTAGGAGGCGGAGGCAAGAGGATTGCTTGTGCCAAAGAGTTTGAAGGTTGTTGTGTTCTATGAAGGCAAGGCACTCTACCCCAGGGCAATAAAATGAGACTCTGTCTCAAAAAAAGGAAAAAAAAAAAAAAAAAAAAAGCCCTCACCACCCTCTCTTTTCAACAAATGATTTCCCGACCTCTCATTTTATTCCATAAAAAGAAAAGTTATTGTTTTACTAAAGATACACAAGTCTGTAAAATCTTGGGACACTCTCTTTTTTGGAAATAGAGAAGGCAGAAGAGAAGGAGGGAAAAAGAAATGGGAGAAAAAGAGCAATGGACCTTAAAGTCAGAAGAAAAATCAACTAGGAGGAAATATTAGCAACAAGTAAGACAGATATTGGGTTATTACCAATAGTGCCAGAGTAGATTATACAAACTAATTAAGTCTCTCTCTCTCACACACACATACACACACCCCTCAAGAGAAAAAGAGGCTAAGGATATAACTGAACAATTCATAGAAGATAAAATATAAACAGCTAATACAATAAAAATCAACTTCACTAATAGTCATGGTAATGCACATCATATAAAAAATGTTTTACATCATCAAAATAGCAACAAAAATTTTTAAGTTTCATCAATGCATAATTGTCATACAATAAACTGCAGCTGTATTTATAGTATTATAAATAATCTACTCAATTATGAGATGTATACATATATTCTCATGAAACCATTACCAAACATCCATCCAAAACCTCCAAAAGTTTCCTTGTGCCCCTAATAATAAGCACGTATTATTTTTCTAACAAAACCTACAATATGTTGTTTTTCACGTTAAAAAGAGTGACAAGGCTCGGCGCCTGTGGCTCAAGTGCCTAAGGCTCCAGCCACATACACCTGAGCTGGTGGGTTCAATCCAGCCCGGACCCACTGAACAATGACAGCAGCAACCAAAAAATAGCCGGGCATTGTGGTGGGCACCTGTGGTCCCAGCTACTTGGGAGGCAGAGGCAGGAGAATCACTTGAGACCAGGAGGTTGGAGGTTGCTGTGAGCTGTGATGCCACAGAACTCTACCCAGGGCCACAGCTTGAGGCTATCTCAAAGGAAAAAAAAAAAAGTGACAAAAAGTATATATGGTATATAATCAATACGGAGAAGCCAATGTGGTAAAGCACTGAATTATTGTGCTCTTAAGAAAATGTTGCAAAAACTCTTAAAACATTGCCCAGGCAAAGAATTTATGAAGACCCCCCAAACAATCATAGCAACAACAAAAATTAACAAATAGGACCTGATTAAATTAAAAAGCTTCTGCACAGCCAAAGAAATAATCAATAGAGCAAACAGACAACCTACAGATTGAGAGAAAATAATTTGTATGTAACACACCTAATAAAGGGCTGATAACAACAATCTATAAAGAACTCAAGCAAATCAGCAAGAAAAAAATTAACCCCATAAAAAAGTGGGCAAAAGGTATGAACAGAAACTTTTCAAAATAAGACTGGCTATTAAACATATGAAAAAAATGTTCCATATCCCTAATCATCAGGAAAATGCAAATCAAAACCACAATAAGGTATTGTCTCACTCCAGTGAGAATGGCTTTTATCAAAAAATCCCAAATGCTGGCGTGGATGCAGAAAGAAAGAACTCTAAGTCACTGTTGGTGGACTGCAAATTGTACAACCTCTATAGAAAGTCTTACGGAGATACCCAAAGGAACTAAATGCAGACCTATCATTTGATCTAGCAATCCCACTATGGGGTATTTACCCAAAGGTAAACAAGTCATTCTACCCAAAGGACAAGCATACTCTAACTTCTTTTTCCAGCACAATTCATAATTACAAAGTGCCCAAGTGCCTATCAATACATGAGTTGATTAATAAAATGTGGTATATGTATACCATATAATACTACTCAGCCATTAAAAAAAAAGGTGAACTAATACCTTTTGTAACAACATGGAGGGAACTGGAGACCATTCTTCTAATGAAGTATGTGAAGAACAGAAAAACAAACACCACATGTACTCACTATTAAACTGGAACTAATCAATTAACACTGATGTGCATGTTTGCTGGTAAAACTCACTGGAAAGCAAGCAGGTGATAGGGGACAGGACGGGAGGGGCAAATTCACACCTAACACATACAATGCCTATTATCCAGGTGATGGGTACACTTATAACTTTGACACAAACTATACAAATGTAATTCATGTAACCAAAACATTAGTACCCCTATAATATTCTGAAATAAAAAGGAAAATAAAAGCAAGTATGTATTTATAAAAAAAAAAAAAAAGGAAGAAAAGAAAATGGTTGGCTGGGCACAATGGCTCACGCCTATAATCCTAGCACTATGGAAAACCAAGACAGAAGGATAGCTTGAGGCCAGAAGTTTAAAACCAGCATGGACAACACAGCAAGACCTCGTCTCTACAAAAAATGAAAGAAGAAAAGAAAATGATAGCAACCTATCTACAGCCCAAAATTCATAATTGTCTTCCACTTAAAAGTTATACAACCTCAAAATTTAGCTGGCTCTAGTATGAAAGAATCATTTCTACCTGGTACTAAAAATTGCTTTACATAAAAATTTTCCCTTTGCTTAGTTCTTAGAAAATATGCTATGAAAACCTTCAATTTTACCCATAAAGTTTTTGAGGGGGAAAAAAAAAATCTATCTTCGTCATCTGTCACTACATAACTTTTTTTCATTATGTCTAGGTTGGGAAGAAAGAGAAAATAAAACCTCCATAGTAAGCCACCTCCCTACATTGACCATCTCCTTAAGTTGACCTAATTTTTTTTTTTTTTTTTT
>CAUYQV010128774.1:0-30127 GCA_963574575.1 Galagoides demidoff | reverse complement strand
GGTTCGAATCCCCAGCCCAGGCCCGCCAAACAACAATGATGGCTGCAACCAAAAAATGGCCGGGCGTTGTGGCGGGCGCCTGTGGTCCCAGCTACTTGGGAGGCGGAGGCAGGAGACTCGCTTGAGCCCAGGAGTTGGAGGCTGCTATGAGCTGTGATGCCATGACACTCTGCCCAGGGAGATAGCTTGAGGCTCCGTCTCAAAAAAAAAAAGAAAAAAAAAGTATTGGTTCTTCAGTCTATGAACATGATATGCTTTCCATTTATCTGTATCTTCTTTAATTTCTTTATACAATGTTACATAATTTTCAGAGTATGCGTTTTGTAAGTCTCTTGTTAAATTCATTTTCCTAAATATTTCATTACCTTTGAAGCAATTCTATATAGAGAGAGTTGTTTTCTATATATAATAGTTTTTCTTGCAGTTGTATAGACATACAGTTGATCTCTGTATGTTGAACTTTGTATGTGTCCTTGCTGAACTTATTTATTAGTTCTTGTAGTTTTATCCTGACTCTTTAGACTTGTATACTATGTGCAAAATCGTGGCATTTGCAAATAGAGATAATTTTACTGTCTTCTGTCCCATTTGGATACCTTATATTCCTTTTTCTTACCTCCTCTGATGGAACACGGAAGGACATACTGAGTGGAAGTGTCAAGGCTGGTCATCCTCGTCTTGTTTCAGATCTTGGGGGCAGGGCAGGGGGAGGGGCGTGCATTCGATCTTTCATCGTTAAATCAGATCTGTTACCTGTTGAATAGGAGTATTCAGCATTTTAATTGGTGTGTGATTCATTTTTTAGGAGATAAGAAATTATGTTTAGTTTTTGGTAATCGGAGATGCTTACTCAGTTATATTTGGCGCCTGGCCTTTTTGTGTTGTTAAAGCTGATGGAAGGACCCTGTAGAAATTGATTGTTCTCTGTCAAACACAAGAACAAATTTACGGCTTTGCTGGCAGTTACTCTGGGCAGGTGGCCACGTCCTTTTCTGCAGCTCTTACTTTTCTTGCCAATCACGTTATTCCTGGTAACTTCAGGTGTGAAACTGTTACACGTGTCAAAACCTCACTGCATTTAGTTAATTGGTGATTAATGGGCTGGGGAATGATGAATATTTGTTCTTTTGATGACTTGTAATCAAAATTACAATAAACATCATTGTAGACATCAAACATTTTAATAGATTACCTGTCTGTAAATGCAGTATTAATTTTTACATTTGGTCACATTGTCGGAGTGACAAATATTAATTTGGTTCTGAAATGTTTGGGAATAGGCTGGGCTTGGTGGCTCGTGCCTGTAATCCTAGCACTCTAGGACACTGAGGCGGGCGGATTGCCTGAGCTCACAGGTGCAAGACCAAGCAGCCTGAGCCAGAGCAAGACCCTGTCTCTAAAAATAACCGGGCGCTATGGAGGACACCTGTGGTCCCAGCTACAAGAGAATGGCTTGAGCCCAAGAGTTTGAGGTTGCTGTGAGCCGTAACACCACAGCACTTTAATGAGGGCAACAAAGTGAGACTCTGTCTCAAATAAAATGAAGTAAAATAGTGTTCCATGAGATTTTTCTTGATGATAAAAGGAACTTTTTTTTTTTTTTTTTGGCAGTTTTTGACTGGGGCTGGGTTTGAACCCGCCACCTCTGGTATATGGGGCCAGCACCCTACTCCTTTGAGCCACAAGGGCTGCCTGAGAAAAGGAACTTTATTAGTAGTTAAATCCCGACTGTCTAGTTGACAGTTTGTAGTAGTTATCACTGTTACTATTTTAAAGGTCAAATTTTCTTAAAGGTAAGCTGAGGTCATGGTCTCTTCCGAAGCATCCCAGCCACTCAGGCAGATTGATCAATAAAAATGACATGTGGGAAATGGCTTTCTAAGTTTTTTCAAGTGGTCCTGGTAAGTTCCTTTGTTTTATTTAGCATCTTAGAATTTTGTGGAGGAGAAAATGAACAAGCACAAACTGAAACCCCCCAAAAGTTTAACTTTGCTGCCATCTAGAGGCAGGTATTCCATAATGCGCTCTTCAATAAAACCTTCCCCAAAGCTGTGGTACAAAAGGAAACGGAAAGATGGGTGCTTCTTTTTTCTTTTTTTGATGTACCTTCCATACAGCTGTGTACTTTCTGGGGCGGGGGTGTGCTCTGTGTGTGTTCTGTGACTAGAACATATTTTTCTGCTGCTAAGTGAATCTAGATTGTTCTGGAAGATGCCAGTGGGTTTATTATCACTTTGTCTGAAGTTGGCTGCATATGAGATGCTGAGAATACAGAGTAACCTGAATAAAATGGAGGTGTCCGCATCTCACCCTTTCAACATATTTAAGGATTCCAAAGGAGACATCAGTGGGAAATGTTGGCTTACCAAAATCCACGTCAAAATGCTTCCATCAGAGTCTTAGTTAGGGGACCCACAAGGGGTCCAGTGAATCTTTAAACAGTAAGAGGCTCTGCCTGTGGGGGGGAGCGTCTCAAAGGAGTCAGGAGTCAGTGGAGATGCCTAGTGTCTCCCGTAGATGTCTGATCTTTTGAGACATATTATGGGTTGAGCGTCCTCTATCTGAAATGCTTGGGACCAGAAGTCTTCTGTATTTCAGATGTTTTCTCAGTTTGTGGAAGGTTTCTGTACATGTAATGAGATATCTTGGAGATGAGATACGTAATAAACACAAAATTCATTTATGTTTCATTTATACTTTATATACATAGCCCAGAAGTCATTTTCTACCATATTTTAATAATGTTACACATTGAACCATCCCAAAGCAAAGGGGTTGGGCATGGAAGTTTTCACTTGTGATGTTGTGTGAGTGAGTGCTTGAAAAGGTTTGGACTTGGGAGCGTTTTGGATTTTGGATTTTCAGATCGGAGGGGCTCAGCATGGAACATAACTTTGGGACTGGGGCATCAAGCTCCCTTAAAGCACATTATCATAAATCTACGTGACCTAAAGATCACAGTTCCCCATTTGTTAGAATTTTTAGCAACATTCTAGGGAGAATTCTAATGGTTTCCTTCATATTTCTGAATTATCAATGTGCTTTGAGTTTTTTCCCATGTTCTCAACACTCAGAATGTTTGAAAAGGTGGATCCAAGGCATTAGGTATTTTGAACAAAGTGTTATCACAGATATTTTTAAAATATCTTTTTTAGCAGTTTAATTAATTTTTGTAAGTGTGTTGCTTTTAATACAGTGTCAGCTTTGTATGGCGTCCAGTTCACAATGAGATGGTTTAATTGTGGACTAATTGTAGATGGTAAAATATGAAATAATAGTTCCATGGCAACTTCACACACTATTATTTTGATATTCAGAAGACTAGTATTACCTACATATTTCAAAAATATTTTGTTTTTTTATCTGAAAATCTCTGTATGTGCCTAAACCCTTAATAAGGTATTTTTAATCCAATTTAAGCTACAGTTTGGATTACTTAGGTCACGGTATATGCATTTGGGCAGACCGTATATTTTATTGGATAATTTGACAAACATAATGTAGCAAGCACCATTATAAGATGGTCTGTGTGATATTTAGTTTTGATAATAATTATCAGTTGATGTAAAGCCGAGGGTGTAATTCTAAAATGGCAAACAATACCTTTTGGCAAAATATCAGGAACTGGTGATCAAGAAACGAGTCCTTAAAATATAACAACTTAACAGAAACAATTTGGAAATAGGTACTTTCTGAAATGAACATTATATAGAGTTGATCTGCTTACAGGAGGAGAAGCCTTAGCTCAGTGTTTTCAGATAGAACCAGCGTTTACCTGTTAGATAAGACACCTGCCAGCTAATGCTTCAAAAACTTCTCTAGACACGGTGAAACCTCAATAATTTAGAAAAGCCACTTTATAAATGTATTACATTTTTTAGCCAGACCCTCCCTGCCTCCCCAGATGGGAAGTGGTGGAATGTTGTTCACGTGTGAAAATGGTTTAAATTGTGTTTCTCCCTTAAATTAAAATAAGTTACAGACATATTACGAATCACCTTTCAAAAATATTTTCTAACGTTTTTGCAGAAAGAGGTTATGGGAGAGATGGGGTTGAAAGGGTAATAAGTCTGTGGAATCCCTGTGAATCAAAAGAAAATACTTAGATCAGGTTTTTTATAGTATAGTTTATTCCACATGAATGATTGTGTCCTGTAATTCCACAGAGAGCCAGTCATAGTTTATGGATACAAACATAAATAAGCACATATGAATTTAGGATCAGACGGCTAGGGCCGCAGAAATTGTGGTTTTTCCAAAGAAGGACCTGTGTTGTCCAATTCCGTGTTTTTTCTCAGCTCTTTTCCTGTTTGGAGTTCTCCCTGGGCCTTGCTGACGTGCCGTCTGTTCCCTACCCAAATCAGTACTGCCACCGTGTGATACTTTTTCTTAATTGCATCTGGCCACCTGCTGCTCCTTCCCAGGAGTGTGTGAGACTTACCTGTGATCTGCGGCCCAGTCTTCTCCCATCTCCCTGCTCCGTCAGGAGCAACTCCGGACCCTGCCGCTCCGGTCTTCCTCCCCCTCCTGGTCTCCTAATGCTCATGACCAGCAGAGCAGCGAACATGAGAACTGTTCACAGGATCAAAACTTAGGTCACCATCTACCAAAAAGGAAATAAAAACGCTTTTGGTATTTCTGGTTTCTATCCATACATCTGTTGTCAGCCTTGCCAAACAAAGTGATTGAACATGTATAATCTTGAGAGAGTAAAATGAAATATGAATTCTCCAGTATTTTCCATTTGATGGTCCCCTTTTTAAAAGCCAGTTTTCCAGTTCCATCCATGTAAACATGAAGGAGGTAAAGTCTCCGTTTTTCTTTAGGGCTGCATAGTATTCCATGGTGTATATATACCACAGTTTATTGATCCGTTTGTGGATTGATGGACACTTGGGCTTCTTCCATGATCTGGCAATTATGAATTGGGCTGCAATAAACGTTCTGATACAAACATCTTTATTGTAATGTATTAGACAGTTTTTCTATGTGCAAGACGAATAGACCCAGAGAGAGAACTGTGACCATTAATATCACTAACAAACTAACTGATATACTTACTAATTTTATCTTTGTCTTTTATAAGACAAAGATGGCTGGGCAGTGACTGTGGCTCAGTGAGTAGGGTGCCAGCCCCATATACCGAGGGTGGCGGGTTCAAACCCAGCCAGGGCCAAACTGCAGCAAAAAAATAGCCGGGCGTTGTGGCAGGCGCCTGTAGTCCCAGCTACTCAGGAGGCTAAGGCAACAGAATCACTTAAGCCCAAGAGCTGGAGGTTGCTGTGAACTGTGATGCCCCAGCACTCTACCAAGGGTGACAAAGTGAGACTCTGTCTCTAAAGAAAAAAAAAAGAAGAAGAAGAAGATGGCTACAATGTGGATGAAGTCTGACTCATCAATATCTAACTCACAGACTGTGTCTTTATATCTGCTATTAATTTTAAGAATAGATTTACTCTCAGAGTGTTAATATGGGTAATGATTGTAGTTGACATGTTTTGAGACCTATGCTAAGAACTTCATATATATTATTTCTAATCCTTACAAATAACTGAACATTAGATATTTTTAGCTGTATTTTACAGAAGAGGAAACTATCTGAGGGAGTTATGTAACTTGCCTAAGGCCATAAATCTAAAAGTGTTATTGCTGGAATTCAGATTCCAAAACCTAAGCTCATTTTTTATACCATTCTGCTTCCCTAGTTAAAATCCAAGGGACTTTGTAACTAGAGTCAGTTATGGAAGAATCAAGATTCTTTCTGTGAACTGGAACTCGACTATCCATCCATAAATCAATCTGAACCACTTCAGTATGGCTAAAAGCTCGCAGGCTATAATAGAAGTCACTTCACTATTTCTTTCTGTGTAGGCCACAGCGTATAAAACAAAAGCAGAGTGACCCAAACCATATCCTTTTCTTGTAATCTGAACACATTAGGAGAAGGAAGTTTTCACAGGGTCATCTGGATGCTTGCTAGAAGATTGCCACTTGGGACTGTTTTAGAAATACAATATATAATAATCCTATGTACATAGGACTTTTTTTCATAGGTCACAGACCAAAAGGGAGAAATTAGGAAATGTGTCATGGGAAGCCTTCTGTCTTCCACATCTGAGAGGATCTGTTGTCAGAGCCCCTGAGCCACAGTTTTCTAACTGGGGAATTCTCATCAAAGTTACCCACCACTGTGCACAGATCCTCTCAGCTATCAGGGTGCTGGATGGGTCCTGAGGTGGCCATGGGCAAACATTTCCAACCCTAAGCATCCTTGGTACTTATTTCAGAATATTATAGATGTATAATCATTTCCCATGAAAATGAATTTTCCACTAAAAAAGTGAGGAAGGCTCAGCACCTGTAGCTCAGTGGTTTAGGAGCCAGTCATATACACCCAGGCTGGCAGGTTTGAACCCGGCCTGGGCCTGCTAAAAAAGTGGGGAAATAAAGTCTAACAGAATTAACAGCACAATAGATCAGATCACTAAATGTATAAAGTGTTAGGTAATAACAGTAATAATAAATTTTTATAGATGCCAGGCAACATTAAAGAAGCTATCAGTCTAGTATAATTTATATGACTTGATACATTTCTTCTGATCAATGGGCAATATTATTATCTTCCAGATGTTGAACTTATACTTGTTCTGAGCATTCTTTCCTTCTACCTGTGTAAAACTAGACTGACCTGATCAGGAGATTAAAGGGGGCAAGTGACTTCCTTTTCTCCCCTTGAATGCTAGCACTCCTGGCCCAAAATCATTTAAAACACAAAACCTGGGTGGGCCTGTGGCTGAAAGGGGTAGGGTGCCAGCACCATATGATGGAGGTGGTGGGTTCAGAACTAGCCCCGGGCAAGAACCAAATTAAAAAAACACACACACAATACCTACATCTCAGGTTAATTTACAAGTCAATCTGTTTAGGAGTTATTTGTTTTCCCTAGAAACCACTTGCTGGACCCACACTCCACATTCTGTCCCCTCTTTTCAAAAAAGGCATCTATGAAGGTATCTGACCATCACTGAGACATTGCATAATCATTCCTGTGGTTCCCCCATGCACATGGTGTTTGGAAATAAACCTTTCTCTTACTAATCTGCTATAATTGTCAATTATCTTTCAGTGAAACAACCAAGGGAATAGGGCGAGTTTCGCTGTGATCCCTACACCAGTTTGTTACAGTCCTCTGGGTGGTCAGCTTACAGAGGCTCTACTCTAGATAAAAATCAATGCGATTATTTTCACCACGGTGAAAAACAATACTCTCTTCAGTATTAAAACCACAATATATGTTATACATAGTTCAGTTGAGGAGGTTGACAAAGTTCTAAGATGACCTCTGGCATCCACACCTTTATGTAATCCTTGCCCTGTAACTTGCTCTGACTGAAAGAGTATGGCCACAGTGATGGAATGTCTCTGCACACTCATGCTAGGTAATATGGCAAAAGTGAAGAGATTGTGTAGATGTAATTAAGGAGGTTAATTTTAAGTTAGTCAAAAGGGCCACTATCCTGGAGGGCCTGGTTCAGGTGAACCCTTAAAAGTGGGTAGTCAGAGAAACAACTCTTTCTTTCTGCTGCTGAAGAGGTAGGCTGACCTGACTTCCATGTCCACACGAATGAATTCTTCCAGTAAGCTGAGGGTGCTCAGCGGCAGATCCTTCCCTGGGTACATCTCCAGATAAGAAAACAGCCCAGTTCCTACCTTGATTTCTGACTGTTAGGTAATTGCTCCAGAAAAGCTCCTTCCCCAGAAAGCCCCTTCCTGCTTTTTCTTAAAGTTACAGCTTCTCTAAACAACAAGGAGTGGCCCGCTTATCTCATCTCCCTGTCCCAATTACCTGCTGAAAATTTCAAACTTATGGCCCCTAATGGCTCTTCGTTGGCTATCCCACCATCCCCTCACCCTTCTGAGACTTCCCTATATAAGGGTACACTTCTCTTTTCTCTCTCCTCTTCCTCTCTTTTCTCCTCCACTCTTTCCTCATCTCTCTCTTCCTTTTCACTCTCCTCCTTCTCTCTCTTCTCCTCTGCTCTCCCTCCTCCTCACTCTCCTCTTCACTGTCCTCTTTTTCTGTCCTCTTTTCTCTTCTCTTTTTCTCTTCTCCTTGGTGCTGCTCTGCAGCCTCCCTCCCCCACCAATAAAGACCTTTTGTACGAGCCCTGATGGTCTGAGAGATCTCTGCTGGTTGAGTGCTGCCCTCTCACTGACTCACAAAACCCTAAGCAGAGAACCCAGCTAAGCCATGACCGACCACTGTGAGATTAGCAAATATGTGTTGTTTTAGACCATTCTGTTCATAATGTCTCTTACACAGCAGTATATGACCAAAACACTTAGATATTAAAAAGTAGGGATCATGTTGCAGTGAGCTGTGATGACGGCAGTGCATTTTAGCCAAGGAGACAGAGACTCTATCTCATTAAAAAAAAAAAAAAGGTAGGGCTCATGAACACAGGAGGCAAGAGCCCACGGATTTGCAGCCCGGAGCTCACCTACTTCTCAGTGCTCACCTGTGTCCCCAAGCTGACCAGCGTCTCCGTGCTCATGGGCTCCTCCGGCAGGGGCAGCAGGGGTTTCTCTCCGGACAGCTGCTCCACAAGCCTCTCCTGGGCAGCCAGGCTGAGACTCAGTTCTTCAATTCTCCTGAAGGAAAGAAAAAGTGAGCCAATGACAGTCATAATGTTACTAATTTTTCAGGCCACTCCAAAGATAGTATGGTCTAGTGCAGCTGGTTTTTACTCTTTTAGGTCATTGAAACCCTTTGATCTTTTCTTCAGAAAGCCATGTATTTTCTGGCTTCACCCAAGATATGTACACAAACAACTTTTTGCTTATATTTTCACCAGGTTCATGGACCTCCTGAAGCCTATCAATAGACCAATGATCAATAGACCATAGATATGTGACAGTTGGAATGAGGACCCAGAAGTTGGTCTTTCTTTTACTATTTTGCAGCAGTGGCTGTTGTTCCATTCAAGAAACAGTCCTTGGATGAGCATTGCTTGTACTCAATGCATTCTACCAACTACTAGGACTATGAAGTTGGGAAGGAACCATCTCCTTTGTGTAGAAGCTTGAATCCCTTTGGTGCTGCTAGCCATCTGGAGAGTGAGAGGAGATTCAGCTACCCTCACACACTGAAAATGACGTTTTGGTCAACAACGGCCTGCATATAGGACAGAAGTCCCACAAAATGACAGCGGAGCTGAAAAGTTCCTATCACATAACAATGTCGCAGCTGTTAGAATGTCATAGGACAATGCATTTACTCATGTGTTTGTGGTGATGCTTGTATAAACACAGTCGCTGCCAACTTACAGTGCTGCCAACTGCATAAAAGTGTAGCACATACAATTACATAGGGTGCATTGTGTTATAATATTAAATAATTATATTACTAGTTTATGTATTTACTATCCTATACTTTTTATTGTTTTAGAGTACACTCCTTCTACTTATACATATTTTAAAAGTTTACTGTAAAATGGCTTCAGACAGATCCTTCAAGAGGTATTACAGAAATGGTCATCATTAACCATAGGAGGGGACACTCCATGCATGTTATTGCAACTATAAACCTTATGCTTCGGCAAGAGATAAAGGTGGAAGATGGTGATATGGATGATCCTGAGCCTTTGTAGGCCTAGACTAATGTCTGTATTAGTGTCTTAGCTTTTAACAGAAAAGTTTAAAAATCAAAAAATGTAAAAAACAAATAAGTTTAGAGAATAACGACACAAAGAAAAATTATTCATGTACAGTGGTTCAATGTGTTCAATTTTAAGCTAGGTGTTACAACAGAGTCAAAAGTTTAAAAAGTTTAAAATTTTATAGAGTAAAAAAGTTACAGTAAGCTAGGGTTAATGTATTACTGAAGAAAGAAACAATGTTTTATAAATTTACTATAGCCTAAGTATACAGTGTTTATGAAATCTACACTAGTGTACAGTAACTCACTGACTTACCCACAGCAACTTCTAGTCCTACAAGCTCCATTCATGGTAAATGCCTGTTGGTGTCCTTTTTAAAATCTTTTTTAAATTTTTACTATACTTTTTCTCTGTTTAAATATGTTTAGATGCACAGATAGCTACTATGGTGTCAAAATTTCTCCACAGTACTCGATACAGTAACATGCTGTTTGTACACGTTTGCAGCCCTGGAGCCACAGGCTATAGTATACAGCCAGGTGTGCAATGGGCTGTACCATCTAGGTTTGGTAAGCACACTCTGTGATGTTCACACAACCATGAAATCACCTAATGACACATTTCTTAGAACATATCTCTGTCGTTAAGTGACATACGACTGTTTATAAACAAATACCAGCAACAGAATGTAATAAGAGCTACCATGATAGAGGGGTCCTACAGTACACTGAGTGTCCTATAGGAAGAAAGAAAAAGAAGTGATTCATTTGACTAGGAAGAGTCTGGGAAGCTCTGGAGAAAAATATGTGGAAAACTGGGTTGTTTTTCAAGCTTGAAGGGAGGAGACTCAATAAAGACATAAAGGTACAATATATATTTGGGGAAGAGTCTATGGAACAAAGGGTGGGGGAAGAGTCAGTGGCTAGAGAAGAAACTGGAAATCCAGTCTAGGATTACGTTGTGAAGGAAATCCTTGTCCTGTGCTGAAGCATACAAGCTACAAGTTCAAATGAGCAGATATGGATCCTGTACCATGTGCAAAGCACACCTCGCTGTTTCTCTCTGAGTGTTACAATGCTAAAGATACCTTCCAGGTCCTTGAAAATGTGCTGGGTACCAGATGAAATGTTTCAATTGTGATTATTATTCCTGTGTAAGTGTATAAAATAATGACAGCACCTTGGGAGGAAAATAGTTTGGCAGAAAGGTGAGCAATGCCAGAAAGTAAAGTAGAAATCTCATAAATTCATTTAGGGTATGAGGATCAACTAACATTGGAGGCAAGAACGAACTTCAAAAACTTAAAAACATTATGCAAATGTAAGCAGTAATGGTAAGGCTGATGAAGATTGGGCTCTACATGAGAGCGTCTCTGGTACCTACACTGGAACATCTCTGCTTTTCTCCAGCCTCAAACCTCACGTATCCCCTCACCTCTCAGTCCCTACAGATGATCCAGTTATTCCCCTACTCGCCTAGTTGTTCAAGGTCAATTGATATGAACTACCTTGATGTGTTTGTCAGATGTGTGCATGTGTTTTCTTGGGGTTTTGTTGGGTCTGTAGTTTAGTAAGTATTCACTAGGATACAGAGCTGAGGCAGAGGCTCAGGGAGCCCAGTCGGGAAGGTCTGAAAGCAAATAAAGCATGATGGCATTGAGCACTGTGCAGTGTGGAAGTGTACAGAAAACAACCAATGGCACAGAGACTTCATTCTACTGCCACAAAACGCCTCCACAGAAGTGATGGTTCATGCCTTGGTGATGTTTGAAGAATGAACAAGTCACCAGAAGGGGGGACACTTTGCCCAGAAGGAAGAGGATGGGCAAGATTCTGAAGACCTTACCTCGCTTCATATGTCTCTGGGCAGTGTGGATTCAGGGTCAGTTTCAGCAGTGCCTGAAACCAGGTTATACTATGTATAAAGCTCCAACTGCCAGATTCTTCATCAATAAAATACAATAATTCCCATCTCATGGGGTTGTTAAAGAAGAATGTGAAGCACTCAGCTATATGGCGAGAGCTCAGCAAACCTTAGCCATTGTTACCATTACCAGTCTGGCATGAGGGGAGCACGTGGAGTCGTGGGGGAGACAAACCTGGGAGAAATCAGACCTTGCACATCGTGGGCAGCATGTGAGGGAATGTGGATCTCCTGTCCTGAAGGTGTGGGAAAGCTTTTCAGATGGGTCTGTAGTGACATGGTCAAATTTGGGTTCCAGAAAGAATCAGTGTATGTACATGTTTTTTGCCTATTCAAGTTAAAAGCTCCATAAGGCTTTTTATGCCACAGTAGTATCATGTACCTAAGAGGGTAAATTATTTTCCAATTTGATATTGTTGAATTCTCAACTTCAAAACTGAATCGTTAAGTTAAGATCGAATAAGTAGGCCAGGGCTGGAAATAGAACAGTTGGGAAATTGCCTCAGTAACCCAGACAGTAGATAGTGGTGACTTCAACAACTGCCCAGGTACCTTCAGGACAAAATCTAAGTTCCTTATTATAACATACAGAGCTGGCCCCAGCACAGTGGCCTACAGTCCCAGCTACTTTGGCAGCTGAGGCAGGAGCATCACTTGAGCCTAGGAGTTCAGTGTTGCAGTAAGCTATAACTGTGCTACTGCACTCCAGCCTGGGTGACACAATGAGATCCTATCTCAATAAATAAAAGTTAATTGATTTATTAGTTAATAATATACAAAGCTGGCACAATCAGACCCCTACTCCCAAAAGGGCTTACCTCTCACTCATCTTCCCCAGACCCTGTGGTCTGGTTATACAGATCTATTTGTAGCTCTTGAAACATTCCCTTCCCTGTGTCTTCCCTCCATGGTTTCTCCTGCCAGAACAATTCCCTTCCCCTGCCCTTTCTGGCTGATTTCTCCTAACTCCTTTTCATTCTCCAAATTCAGCTCATATTTCACCTTCTCCAGAAACCCTTCAGTAGCACAGTCTTAGCCCATCTGGGCTGCCATTATAAAATGCTTTAAACATGGTAGCTTTTTTTTTCCAATATTCTGAAGTCCAGGGAGTCCAAGATCAAGGCACTGACAGATCCGCTATCTGGTGACGGCCCATCTCTGGTTCATAAATGGTGTTTTCTCACTGTACCCTCATATAGTAGAAAGGGTTAACTAGCTCTCTGGGGTCTCTGTTATAACAGTATTAACCCCACACATGAGGGATCTGTCTTCATGAGGTAATCACCTCCCAAAGGTCCCACCTTCTAATACCACCACCTTGGGAGCTAAGATTTTAACATATAAGTTGGGGAAGGGAAACACTAACATTCAAACCATAGCAAGCCCCTTGGTCTTTTAGTCTGGAATAGATGACTGTCAAATATGTCACCCAAGCATCCCAGGCTCCTTCTATCAGAGAACTTACTAAAATCACATCACACTTCTTTGTGGCAGGAGCTGAGTCTTTCATTGCTGTCATCCTAGTGCTTAGCCCCTTGTGTGGCAAGTAACAGGTGTTCAGGACACGTTTGCTGAATAAGCGAATCCACGTCTCCTACTCGCCATCATTGGTCCACTTCATTGTTCTACTTATACCTACTTAGGCTCCCAATTGTCAAGGAGTGAGATTGTTTGTGTTTTGTTTCTTTTTCTTGTTTGTTTGGTTTTTAGTAGAGATGAAGTGATATTATGTTACTCAGGCTGGTCTCAAACATCTGGTCTCAAATGATCCTCCCATCTTGGCCTCCCAAAGTGCTGGGATCACGAGTCTGAGCGACCACACCTGGCGTGGAGGTAAGTATTCTTAAGGATACCTTTAAAGATGCAGCCCTAAAAAGAAAGCTGTTGGATGTGGGACCATAAAGTCTTGGAAATAGTGATGGTTCCACTGTCAGCCCTCAGGGCACCGAGAACCACGGCAGCTGCTGTGTGCTCCCCTGGCCTCAAGCAGGATCGAAAAGTAAGTGACAAAAAGACCTACTTGTCCCTCTGGGCCAGGGTCTCGGAGTGCTGGTCAGGCTTGGCCTGGTCTCCTGGCGCATCTTCCCTGTGCCCGGTGGCTCCCCTCAGTTTCGCTGTGAGCTCCAGGTTCCGCTCCTGCTCTGCTTCCACCAGGGCGGACATCCGGGCGACTTCATTCTTCGCTATCCTGGTTTCCTGCAAGAAGAATGAAAACTGAGAGGCTGCAAAGTCCCCACCCCAGGTGCGGAGCCCTAAGACACAGACACTTGACGACGCTGGGATGGAAAGGCGAGGGAGAAGGGTCAGCAGAAAAAGGAAAAGGAAGAGGCCACCTAGCCATGGGCTCGCAGAGCCCCGCTCACCTCCTGCAGAAGCCGGATCTTATTCTCCAAGAGCTCATAAACATGCTCTGTCTCCTGCTCTCGCTCCTCGAACTGGCGCCGGAGCTCGGCTTCATTATGGCTGTTGGGATTCTCCACATCAGTCCTACAACCACAGAGCGTTGGCCAGTCAGACGCAGACAAATAATTTAGCAAGTGGACCCATTTGGTAACTCACAGGCGCACTGATAAGAAAAATGAAGGGCTTTTCCCCCCTGCAGTTATCTGGGGAAATGATCTCTTCTCCCTTTCCAGGTAATCTCTTAGGAACTCCCGTTTCTCATTGCTTTGTCAAGCAGAACCTATCTGATCCCTACAGGCTTCATTACTGCGATAGCTTTCAGAGGAGGGCCTCTCACTTGGAAGGCGGGTAGTCCAGAGATCAGCATTCACAGTCGCTCTCCTCCGCCCCGACTCATTCATTTAGGCTGCTTTCCTAGGGTGCTTTGCTAGTTTCCTGCCCTTCTTGCTCTTTGAATTTAACGCGGTCTTTCCCTTTAGGCTGCAGGGACAGGCTATGCATTTGGACAGCCACAGAAATGTTCTCATTTCCAGCCAGTAATCCATAGGAGACTATCCTGAATACTATGCTGACTTCTCCCCGTTCTCCCACGGTCCGGCAGAGAGCAGACATTTAATCTATGGAAGGTCAGGGTGTGGGCTCAGCTCTGCCTCTCTGATATCCCTAGCACTGAATGTCCGGGCACTAGCATGCAGCCGATAAGGTATCACCAGTTTATTTATAGCAAACAACAGCTGCCCTGGGATGTCTGAGGATTAGAAATTTTGAGGCAGTATCAGGTGCTAAATGGTCTTAATTTCGGTTTGATTTTATTTCTGTTTTAGGCCATTTGTTGAGAGCTATGGGCCATCTTTGCATTCTTACTGCAGAGAACTATATTGAACTTTTATAAGATCACAAAATACTAAGACCAGTGGTACTTCAATATTTGACTCAAGAGCTTATATCCATGGGGCTTATCTACAAATTATAGGATTCCTTGGTTAATAGTGGACACGACCCAGCACTGTCCCAGAGGCTACATGCACCTTGAGCTCCCTAGTCATCATATTGTGCCTTTTATGGGTACGGGAGTTTTGGTTATAAAAGAGACAAAAGTCAAGGTAACATCAAGACCCCCAGAAGGGCAGACCTCAGGAATCATCACATTATACTTTGACTCTATATTCGACCCCATGTTCCTTGATAAATGTACTACACAATCCTAACTATGTCCTTTAGAGCATGGAAGTTATAAATTTTCTGAGTAACTCCGTTAGTCGGGAATGCCTGAATTAAGAGGCTACAGCTGTTGTGAAGTCAGAAGACTCTTGAACTTCATGCCTCAAGATGTGGGTATGGCCACTGATTTGAGAAGATTTAAACTATACTTTGTTTTTTTCATTTCTTAAAAAATAATAATGTCACCTAATTCAAAGTTAAGATGACACAAAAACTTTCTGAAAAGCATTACATAAATCTTGAAATTTATTACTAAATTGTTATCACAATCTTTTCTACGATCTAAGAGCTCACTAATCCTTTGATAAATATTAAATAATTTAACTTGGTTTTGAGTATTCTGGTCTTGCTGGATTATTATCCTAAATATCAAGAAATACTGTAGACACAGGAATGCCAGATCAGATTGAGTGGATACTGATGCCGGGATAGAATCTGAAAGTATTTTCAGTAACAATTTTAGTAATACATGTCAGTTAACGCTAAATTTTTTAAAACTATAAATTGTAAGAGTAACTACTGAACAATATGAAAGTATATAAAGAAAAAAATAAAGTCTCTTCCTCATCATGAACTCTGATCTCACTCCTCCAGTGCGCGCAATGTTAAGGAGTTGAGCGTGTGAATCTCCAGGTTTCTTCTGTACATGATCAAGCAAACACGCAGAGAGAACTGCTTGTCTTTACTCAAAGGGGCTTATCACTCAGCATGTTTTCCTCTAACTTAATCAAGGACTTTGCATCAGGACAATAATATAGAGCTAACTCATTCTTTCTGTTAACTGCACAATAGTCTACAGTACAGATATACTACAGTTTCTTCAACCATTACCCTGTGGATGGATAGCTGTTTCTAGTTTTCTGCCGTTAGAAACAATGACACAGTAACCATCCCTAGACATTTATCCTTTCACTCTGCTGCTTTTATTTATGAGAAATAGATTTCTTCTAGGGTTTTATTTGATCAAAGAAAATGCCCCTTTTCTACTTCAGTAGGTAGTAACACCTACAAAAATGTCACAATTCATTCTCTCACCTATAGCGTATACGAGTACTCATTTTCCCCAACATTATGTCAGCCCTCGATGTTATTAACAGATTGAGTGATAATCTCTAGTAAAGCTTATTTTCATTTGTCTCTTTCTGCTAAAAGTGGAAGCAGTCATTGTTTCCTGATTAGTTGACTGCTGTTTAATAGAGAATATATAATCTTAGGTTTGGTGAACCTTCTAGTCAGTTTCTGGCAAGGTCCATCTGGCCCAAGGAAAATCTATTGCCTCAGTTCCTAAGCAGACATAGCATCAAATGCCAGAAACAAGGAATTTGGTGCTAAATCTATTGCTGTCAGATAGGTGAGCCAAACTGTGGAAAGGAAAGGAGCTTGTCCACTGGTGGTGCCTGTGGCTCAAAGGAGTAGGGCACCAGCCCCATATGCTGGAGGTGGTGGGTTCAAACCCAGCTCCCGCCCCCCCTAAAAAAACAAATACAAATAATAACTCACCATGTTTTATCTGGATGCTGTTTCTTGTCCTGGAGTTCTCGCTTCAGGCTCTCAACTTCAACCTTCAGCTCAATGTTCTGAAAAGCACACAGGCATTCATGGTCATTAACTGCCACAGACCCTCTATCCAGATTCTCTCCGGTGTCCTGCCTTGACCACAGTCTCTCATCTCAGCTCAGCTCACTTTGTGACCCCCAGCATAATGAGAATTCAGACGGATCAACAGCCCTGCCAGGGATGAATGAATTGCAGTGCTTCAGAGTCTTCTCTGAGTTACCTGCCTATTCTCCCAGCCGACTTCTTACTGCCCCTGGTCATCAACACTGTTCCTTCTCTAGAGCAATGGAGGACACAGTATGTGTTAGAACAAAATTTTCACTCACTGCCCTCCAAATCCCCACTGCAGCCATTGCCACAACCACAGTGGAGAAATGAAAGAAGCAGAACCAGGCCAGTTAACACCACCACAGCAGCCCTCACTGCCTGGGTGGGAAGAGACAAGATGATGAGGAGGGAGTCCTCCCAGACTCCCCAGTTTTCTGCCCCCATGGCAGTGCAAAGCCTAGTGATCAGGAAACCATGGAGCAGGAGGAGATATTTAGAAAAAATATAACCAATAAAGAGCTCATATCTAAAATGTATAAAGAACTCTTCCAGACAAGCTGTTAGGAAAATTGATCAAAAGCCAGAACAGACCCCTTATAAAAATGGAGATCTAAATGAACAAGAAGCATGTGAACGAGTACTCAATGTCATTAGTCAGAAAAATGCAAGATAAAAAATATACCACTTTGAAATTAGAACTCTCGTGCACTGCTGTTGGTATTGTAAAATGGTGTAATCACTGTGGAAAAGAGTATGGTGGTTCCTCAAAAAGTTAAAAATAGAACTATAATAAGGCAGTCCCACCTATACCCAAAAAATTGGAAGCAGGAACTTGACGAGATCTTTGCACACCCCTGTTCATCCAGCAATATTCACAATAGCCAAGAGGAGGGAGCAAACCAAATGCCCATTGACAGAAAAACGGATAAACAAAATGTGGTGAACACATACAGTGGAGTATTATTCGGCCTCACAAAGAAGAAAATGCTGTCATATACTACAACATGGAAGAAGCTTAATGAAAGGGAAGTACAGTGGGCCAGATGTAGTGGCCCATGCCTATAATCCCAGAACTTTGGGAAGCTAAGGCTGGAAGATTACTTGAGGTCAGGAATTCCAAGACCAGCCTGGGCAACATGGTAAGACCCCAATCTCTAAAAAATAAAAAATTAGCCACACACAGTGGCACTCCCAGCTAACTCAGGAGGCTGGGGCAAGAGGATTGCTTGAGCCCAGGAGTTTGAGGCTTCAGTGAGCTATGATCACATTGTTGCACTCTAGCCTGGGTGAGAAAACAAGATGCTATGTCTAAAAAATAAATCAATCTTTAAAAAAAAAAAAAGCCCCTCAAAGCAAAATTTTACTAATATAGGTCTGTCCCTGAAAACCAAATTACCATATATGAAATTATATGTTAAAGTACCCAGGGATTTAATTATTTAAAGAAATTTGGTAGTGAACATTTTTGAAAATAATAATTTGTTTTCATCATAAAATTGGACTTTTATAAATCAAGTTTCCTTAAGGTGAGAGAGGACTCTTATGATAAATCTTTGTAGGGAACAGTTAATTTTTATTGAGGCAAGGCAGCAAAAAGTAACATTTTGGCCAACAGAAAAAGGAAAAATATTTCAAGTGGGTCTGGAGCACATTAAGTGGCCTAGTGCATAGTGAGAAGTATAGAAAATAGTTTGCAACTATTTTGTGAGAAGACTAGATAGTAATCAGTAGAGATCAAAGATTCATCAAGGAGCTTTAAGCAAAATATCTTTATGATCAGGTCTATGTTGAAGAAGGAATTTATGGTAGATGTGAAGAAGATGGGTGAGTCAAAGACTCAAAGTCATTTCAGAGGCAGATGCCACAGGGCATGCGACTTGTGAGATTAGGATTAGACTGCAAGGAGGAGCAAAGATGATGCTGAAATTCCTAGCATGTGAGTGGTGATGCGTTTTATTAACTAAAATGGGCAGGTTTGGGGGGAACGTAAGGAGGAGTTCGTCAATGTTAGTTCAGGGATTACCTTATTTCAGCTTAGAGCTGAGTATTCAAAGATCAATTAGCCCCTTCCCTGATGAAGTCTAAAACAATATAAGCAGAAGCTTATTTTAGAACAGAGGTTGACAAAGTGATTGAAGGTGCAGTGCCTTAAGTATGAAAACAAGTATTATGGGAACTAGAACAGAGGGAAAGTTTTTACTCCACGATCACCATATAACCACACCAATACATAGATTTCTAGGAGTTGAAGGGCATTGCCCACCATACTGGTGAAGACATTTCATAACCCATGTTTTCAATGCAGGTGGTTGAAGCAAGCACACTAATTGGGAAAAATAGAAACCTGGTTTAGATACTTAAGAGTTAATTAGAATTAAAGGATTTTACAGTTGGAAGGCAGTTAGACTCAAGGTAGTTTAGATCATATTGCTAGTAAGTTTCCAACTGACACATTGAAAAGAAAGCTTGTTCCCAACAATAGGGAGTTTTGACTCAGGATAGAACACAGGCTGAGGTCAGATGAGTTTAGAATATCTTAATTTCTTCAGGGATTACACAATAGCCTTTAAGAAGAAAATGATAGCCCTGTCTTTTCAGGACTTCCTTTAAAGGTATCATTTTATGAACATGAAATAGAGTCACCAGATTTAGCTAATAAAAATATGAGAATACCTGGTTCACTTTAAATTTCAGGTAAACAAAAATCATTTGTTTTATTACAAGCATATCCTTTGGAAAATTTGGGACATATATATACTAAAATATTATTTGTTGTTTATCTGAAATTCAAATGGGATTAAGCATCCTGTATTTTATCTGGCAATGCTAATACTAATACTAATGCTAATACAATGTAGCAATGCATATTTCAATTTTGTATGAGGAAAAGGCCCAAGATCCCTATGTCAATTCCATGGCCTGGAACTATGAGTACGATTCATCTGCTCTAACTGATCAGTCAGTGAGATAGGAGATCTGATGAGCAGGTGCTATGTCCCCAGCTTTGTGCTCAACGCTAAGAGGAATAGAAATGTCATGATAAGCAATGGTCCCTAAGCTAGAGATCCTTCACAGAGGCGAAGTGATATGCATTGATTCATATGGGAAATATAAAGACAGAGCAGTTTCCTTATCTGTAATATGGAGGTAACTGTACCTTCAGCATTCTACTGTAGAGGGTTGTGAGGCATAAATAATACATGTAAAGGACTTAGAACAGTGTTTTGAACATAGATATAATAATTACAATATGTCATTATCATCATCAACAACTCCAGCAACATTGTCGTCTGGGGACAGCAATTTGTTTTCCATGAGACCATAATGTTTCAGGTTGGATTCAGTACTCAGAATATGATGCTAAGAAGGAGGACTCCTAACTTTATTATTTTTGCCACTAATTGGCAAGAGAAGAAAATGGAGGATATATATTATGTAAGTTCTATCTGCTCTAAATCTTAGATAAGAAAAAGAAGTCAATACTTGCCCAAAGATTTACAGATCTGAAGACCTTAACATTTATCTGTTCCAGGCAGTTCATTTTAAAGATAGGGAAATTGGAACCCAGAAGGGTTGCCTCTAATGTAGAAGCAGTAACTGGAACCAGCAGTCCACTTTTGCATTAACATTTCACCCAGAAAGACCAGCTCAGGAAATACTGCCTGGTTTTGGCTGATGCGTCACTGAGTTAGTCTTGAAAGAAGTGTGGGGAAAGTGTGGTGTTAACAGCCTAGGCCCTGAAGGCAAGAAGAGGGCTTGGTGGGCGATGCCTGTGGCTCAAAGGAGTAGGGTGACGGCCCCATATACCGGAGATAGTGGGTTCAAACCCAGCCCTGGCCAAAATCTGCAAAAAATAAATAAATAAGAAGAGGGCTTGGCAAATCTCCTGTCCTCTCTGAAAGCCTCAATCTCCTATGTATCCAGGGAATTAAAATGATACAAATCTCCTAAAGATGTTAAGGAGACTCAATAAAATAATGCTTACAAAAAAGCACATTGCATGGTATTCGTAAAGCAGTAAGCATTCAAAAAATGTTTGAATGCTTTTATAGTTAACCATAAAAACTATAAAAGCGCAACAGGCCAGCTAAGGTGGCTCACACCTACAGTTTCAGCACCCTGGGAGGTTGAGGTGGAAGGATTGCTTAAGGTCTGAAGTTCAGCACTAGCCTGGACAACATTGTTAGCCAGTCATGGTGGCTTGCATGGATAGTCCCAGCTACTTGGGAGGCTAAGCCTGAGAATTGCTTGGCTTGAGCCCAGGAGTTTGAGGTCGCAGTAAGCTATAATCATGCCACTGCCTTCCAGCATGGATGACAGAGCAAGACCCTGTGTCTAAAAAAAGGAAAAGACAAAACGACAACAATTTACCCTCTCTGACTAGGATGGCTGAAGTTTTCAGGCATAATCATGTATGAAACTAACATTATGTCACAGAAAGGATGGAAACTTATTATACTAAAGGTGGGCTATGGTAGTCACTTGCACACAATACACACCCAACCTGAACCGTTTTCCCTTTAGCTTCCTCTTTTTATGTAGAAAAGCGAAATGAAAAAGAGGGAAAGAATAAAAAGAGGAAAGACAAAAACTAGAATGACTTCCCTATGCTTCCCTATTTTGTCGATTCAGATAGATAATAATGTTTATGAATTTTGCACAGAAATGTTAAAATGGTTTTATCCCCACAAGATTAGGTTCTAAATTTTATGATCAATTATTCTAGTGGACCAAAGTAATTTAATTTCACAGGTGCTACAAAATCTTACCACACAAAATACAAGCACAAATCAATTTACAGTGCCCAAGCCTAATCCTTTTGCAACTTCTTTCTGTGAGAAAAATCACTGCATAGCTTGTCACATCCATCCGTTCTCCATTAGTAAATATGCATGTGTAAATTGTTAAATTGCAAGTACAACCAGAGTGGATCCTGAATTAACTGCATTGTTCATTTCATCAATAGAGCTCCTCAGCTCTTTGTCAAGATAGCTGAGGAAATTTATGTATTCAAGAAAGGGAAGATGGGGAAGGAAGCACCTCTTTTTCTTTATGTCTCCAAAGGAATGTTCACCCATCTAACTTAAGGAAAAGTTTCAACAATGAATCTGAAATTAAGTAAGAAAGACAGTATACTTCTGATGCAATGTGAGTACTTTGAATTAGAGGACAAGGTTATCAAGTTTATAGACTAACTGTTTGATTAGACTTTCTCTGTGTCTACAGCTTGTTTGTTTCAGGAAACCCACTGGACCATAGTCTTAACAGCAATCCACATTAAACACAGGATTCTAACAAAATGATTTCCACCCCGGTGTTTCCTCCAAACTTCAACATCAGATTAGGTTAAAAGCTGTTCTGTCAGGGTGGCTAACACCTTTAATCCTAGCACTTTGGGAGGCTGAGGTGAAAAGATTGCTTGAAGCCTGGAGTTTTAGACCAGCCTGGGCAACATAGCAAGACTCTGTCTCTACAAACAGTTTTAAAGTCAGCCAGGTATAATAATGCACACCCAGAGTCCCAGCTACCCAGGAGGCTGAGGTAGGAATGTTGCTTGAGCCTAGGAGTTCACAGTTATGCTCACACCACCGCACTCCAGCCTAGGCAATACAGTGAGACCCTGTCTTTTAAAAGGAAAAAGGAGCCGGGTGCAGTGGCTCACACCTATAATCCCAGCACTCTGTAAGGCTGAGGTGGGCAGATTGCCTGAGCAAGTACAAGACCCCATCTTTAAAGATAGCTGAACATTATGGTGGGCACCTGAGGCAAGAGAATTGCTTGAGCCCAAGAATTTGAGGTTGCTGTGAGCTGTAATGCCACAGCACTCTACTGAAGGTGACAAAGTAAGACTTTGTCTCAAAAAAAAAAAAAAAAGGAAAAAGCAAGGAGCAGTAACCAATTGCCTGAAATTACCTGATTCCTTTCCAAGCCTTCAATTTTTACTCTATACATTGATCCATTGCTTATTGCTTATATAATCCATATATCTTTCAAAAATAAGATTTTCCAACTTTGGTTACAATAAAAGCATAGCACAGTGAATCCTTAAAAACTACCTTTTAGAAAAACAAACAGAAATAACTTTGCATGACTAATTTTAAAATTTTAATTCAAGATGCATCAGTCCTTTCATCCTTGGGTGCTGTTACCCATTACATTAACTAAGCCACTAGTTTGCACAGTGCCTCCTACATAACACTAATATCCCACAAGGCCTCTCTGAGGAAGGAAGGAGGGGTGGTAACATGTCCTGACTCTCCCACAGGTCTGGTCCTCCACATTTAACAGCTCTCTTAGTGCTGAAAGGACTTTAAAGGTCCCATGGTGAATAGTGAAGATGTATTTTCTAAAATACAAATATAGAAGTACACATATTTCTAAAATGTATTTTTGATGCTGCATAAGTTTGAGATCCAGTTGAGGAGATAAGAGCACAATTCCAAGGCATGGATTAAAAATGCTAAGGGTGCTGGGCATGGTGGTTCATGTCTGTAATCCCAGCACTGGGAGGCCAATGTAGGTGGATTGCCTGAGCTCACAGGTTCGAGACTAGCCTGAGCAAGAGCGAGACCCCATCTCTAAAAATAGCTGGGCGCTGTCACGGGCGCTTATAGTCCCAGCTACTTGGGAGGTTGATGCAAGAGAATCACTTGAGCCCAAGAGTTTGAGGCTGCTGTGAGCTATGATACCACAGCACTCTACCCAGGGTAACAAAGTAAGACTCTGTCTCAAAAAAAAAAAAAATGCTAAGGGTGATGTTTGGTGGGATAGTTCAGATATGGCTGGAGCTGTCAGCTAAGACTTGATGGGTAAGTAAGATGTAGAGGGCTGGAAAAGGTCGATGTAGATAAGGCAGCATGGTAGTAAGATAGAAATTGCTATACAACCCAAGTGTGTAAGCACCATTCAGCAGCTAACTTATTTCAAGAATAAATATTTGATACAGAAAAGTTCTAGAAAAATTTTTCAGACTTCATCCACCAACAGATGAATGGATAAACTGAATGTGGTATATCTATACATGGGATGCCGTTTAGTCATAGAAAGAAACAATACTTACCACAGTGTGGATGAGAACATTGTGATAAATGAAATAAGTCTGTCACCAAGAACCACAAAGTATATTGTTCCATTTCTATGACATGTCCAGAATATGAAAATCCACAGAGAAAGAAAATATATTGGCTAGGGCTGGGGGCCCTTAGGGAAATTGGAGAGTGATGGTTGATGGCTCAGAGTTTCTTTGGGGGTGACAAAATGTGACAGTGGCAGCACAACTCTGCAAATACACTAAAACACGGATATATACACTGTATACTTTAACTGGGTGAGCTGTAACGGTATGGGAATTATATCTCAGTAACATTTTATTAAAATCAAAAATAATAATGAATAACAACTGTCACATATGCACCAGACAGTGTCAATAATAATAATAAATAATAATTGTCACATGTGCACCAGTGTCTGGCACATAGGAATATAATTGTTACACCTGAACTACAGAATAAAACTATACATTGTCTTCAAGCTTCTCTAACAGAGATTATTTATCAGTGAATATTTCAGAATCTCTTTCCAATCTTACCCATCCTCTTCAGTTCCCCTAGTTGCACCCTATTCGGCACTCCTGCCTTCTCAGCAGGATCAAAGTACAAAAATTGTCTCACATCTAGTCTCTGCAAAACTAGTCCCTCCACTATTTAAATTTTTCCTAAGGCACAGCTCTGGTTATTTCATTCCTCTTACATAAAAAGTTTTTCATGATTTTTAACTGTACAACAATTAAATTTTACACAACTGAGCCAGATAATAGAGTCTATTCAAAATTTGACCTCAGTCTACCTACCCAGCTTCAGCTCTCATTATTATCTTCCAGCCTGACAGGACTTCCTAAACATGCTGTATACTCTTGGTGCCACATCACTGTTCTCCCTGCAGCTTTATCACTGAGTGCCATGTCCTTCTAAGGCCTTACTTTATCTCTCCCAATTAAAAGTAATTCCTTTTTTTCTTTCTTTCTTTTTTTTTTTGAGAAAGAATCTCACTCTGTTGCCCAGGCTAGAGTAGCTCACAGCAACCTCCATCTCCCAGGTCAAGCAATCCTCCTGCCTCAGCCTCTGGAGTAGCTGGGACTATAGGTGCCTACTACCATGCCCAGCTAATTTTTTTCTATTTTTAGTAGATACTGGGTCTCACTCTTGCTCAGGCTGGTCTCCAACTCCTGAGTTCAAGGCATGCTCCCACCTCAGCCTCCCAGAGTGCTGGGATTATGGGCGTGAGGCACTGCAGCCAGCCTTAAAAGTAATTTCTCAGGATTTTGGCATAATATTATGAATGTTCATATTCTTTCTGTACTTCAACACTGGCACATATATAAATGTTTCACACTTCTATACATCTTATTTGCCCTTTTAAATTACAAACTCTCTAAGGACAGAGGAAGCGATGGTGTGTTGGAACTTAAGCTTTTACATCTCAGCTTTGTGATGCTCAGACAGGAATTTCAGGACAGGTAGACTTCAGTTTGGATGCCTCTCTGCCTCTTCTTAGCTGAGGGATTGTTTTGTGTAAGTTACTTAAACTCCTACAACCTAATGTTCTCATTTCTAATGTGGGGATTAAAAAATTACCTTGAGGATTGTAGTGAGGAATAAATGAATCTGTGTAAAGCAGAAGGCAGCTGTGACTGCTCAGAGACCCTTCTGGTGTCTTGCACCGACATATGTAGTCAGAACATTAAGTGGACCAACACGGGAACAAACTAACAAGGAACAGGTGGATCTGAGGCATGACAATGACATGTTTGTTGAGTGAAAGGGATAGATAATGCTGTGTGATTGTGTGTAAAGCCTTTTGTCTGAAATCTTTCAAAGGTTTTCTCAGTTTTAAGCTAAGAATGCTCTCTAATACGGCATATTACTAACTCAGTAGTGACAAAGGTTGAGTACAATTTAGGATTCCAACCTCCATCTCTTCTACTGCTCATTATCTCCTTAAAAGGGTAAACATTCCACTCCTGGGTATCACACTGGAACTCAGCAATACCGATTGGAACTCCCGGTCTTTAAATGGACATTTTAGAGGGAAATTAAGTATGGACCCATACCCATATTAGATGGTGGTAAGGAACTATTTTTAAGTTTGGGGGATACAATGATAGTATTATGATTCTGTTCAAAAGCAAAGCCTTATCTTTTAGGGTTATATTCTGATGTCTTTCTAGATAAAGTTATTATATATGATGTCTGAGAATTGCTGTAAGAAGGGGAGAAGGACAGGAAGACGGAAAAATGGTGCAAGGAAATTAATGAACAGAGCGACAGGACTCTGGAAACTATTAAAGCAGGGTGACAGGTCATGGAGCTACTATTCTCTTTTTCTTTCCTTCCAATCTGACACAGGATTACATCAGTCGTCATCTGGCAGCCTTTCTCCTGATAACCAGAGTTTTGGTGATGGAGGGTGAGATCGTTTCTGAGACCTCTCTACCTTTGGTGCTACCACATTTCTGTTTTTTTGTTTGTTTGTTTGCAATTTTGGCTGGGACTGGGTTTGAACCTGCCACCTCTGGCATATAGGGCAACTCCTGGCATTAGGGCGCCCTACTCCTTTGAGCCACAGGCACTGCCCGCTCCTACATTTCTGTAAATACAAGGGCTTCTACTGACTGAGAAATCAATCATGTGAGTGCCCCTGGATGCCACCAATCTTTGTCTCAGCTGCTCTCAGCCTATGACACCTTCTTTCCTTGTTCTAAACCTGTTTTCATTACGGTTCTGCTCAAACATCCTCTCCTACAGGAAACTTGCCCCAATCCCCCAGTCAGAACTAGTAATTCCTTTCTCTTCATTCCAACTCCACATAGTTTATAACTAATATGACTATAATATAACATCTACCGAGACCCTTCTGAAAGTAAAAAAGGAAGGGAGGCTATCATAATTATTCCAGGGCAACAGGCCTAAATCAAGACTGTCCTGAGCAAACCAGGACTTGTGGTCATCTGATGTGTATTTCCAGTATAGTACTCACCTCACCCTGCCTTTTATTAGTTATTAAAATATGTGGCTATCCCTCTATGTTTTAGAAAGGTACTTAGTTCTCAGTAGCTTTCAGTATAAATTTATGGAATAAACACTTATCTGTCTTGAATTGCTTACCTATAGTTTTGTCTTGATATTTAACTTCACATTAGTGCATCCATATGTATGTGTTTCAACTAATCTGCAGGCTCCTTAGGTTGCTCCTGGGCTAAGACGAGGCAGTAAAAAAAAAGGAAAGGTTGGCAGGGTGCCTGTACCTCAGAGGTTAGAGTGCCAGCCCCATGTACTAGGGCAGGCCTGCTAAACAAAAAGGAGAGGGAGAGGATGCCTTCATTAATAAAATCAACAAGTAAAGTATTTACATTTGAAGGTTGCCAAAACCTAAGTGCTTTTCTTGGCATCTCAGTCCTTGACCTCAAGGAGCTCTTGGTGGAAAAGGAGGTAGGTTGTGTCACTGAGTGAAGGAAATGGGCATCACACCTTTGTAAGACAGTAGGAAGCAAACCAGAGGGGAACAAGACTCCTCAAAAGAGTCTTTTTGAGGGACAAAAATAAACACAGGCTGAGCGTGCGGTGGCTCGCACCTATAATCATAGCACTTTGGGAATCAGAGGCAGGAGGATTGCATGAGGTCAGGAGTTTTGAGCACAAGAGGCAGTTTTAGATCCTGCCTCTACAAGGCAAGCAGGTGAAAGGGAGAGGAAGGAGGTGGGTGAAACAATGTGAAAATAGAAAACTCATCCAGGGATGGTGGCATAGCTACTGCCGCCCCAGCTACTCCAGAGGCTAAGGCAGGGGGATCAGTTGAGCCCAGCAGTTTGAGGTTGCAGAGAGTTATGATGATGGCACAGCTCTCCAGCTAAGGCAAGAGGGCAGGACTGTCTCAATCTGTCAGTAAGGCCTAATCCCATGCAAATGAATTAAAGGAGTTCCAAAAGAAATAACTTAGCAGGAGGAAGAGTCTCTCACATGGTTCCTGAGTAGTCACCCAAGGTGAAAAGTAAATATTGGTGAATGGGTTTTATTTTTACATCTTTTCTTTTTAGAATTCCTCTTCTATGAAAAGAGTAGTTCATAAATACTTTTTGTATGCAACGTGCATTTCTTTTCCAGGCTTCTCTGATCCCACTGGGTCAAGGCTCTATAGAACCTGGTGAAGCACCACATATTTTCATAAGGGATTCTATCTCCCCTGACCAAGGGACAAGGGGCTGGTCCTAGCATGATCCCTAGAAAAACACTTAAATAACTTCCAGGTGAGTTCTTTGTAAATGAAGTTTCTCTCTATTCACTAAGGATTAGAGCAAAAATAGAATGTTGGTGTGTGTAGATATCTGGCTTTGTCATTAACTGTGTGACCTTAGGCTAGTCACTCTCAAAGATTTGTTTCTATACAGTCAATCATCTTGAATCCGAGCCCCTCCCTCTTGCCTGTAAGAATAAAACACCCTCTTTGTAGCTCATCTTCCACGTTGATGTGAGACCCCTAACCACTAGTCAGAAGGTGTTTAAAAGCAAAGTGAGGTTAACACTGTAACATGGAGTGGCAGAAAGTCCCAACTCAGGTGCAACACTTGTCTTTCTACATATTCCATGTTCACTGTCTTTTACTGGTGCAGGAAAGCCCCAAATCAGACACATAGGTTGCCCCACCATGTGAGAAGCATCTTTCATTGCCAGGGAAAGGATAGCAGGGCCATGTCCTCAGCCTTAGTAACCAGAGGACTCTGCAAGGCCAGGGCATTCTCCTGCCAGAGCCTGCTTTAGTGTCCAGTCCCCCAAAGAGATGGGAAAAAACCAAGTGGAAAGTTTCAGTTTGTATAAAAATCCACACCCAAATGGCTAAATTTCTCTGTTAAGCCCACTATTTCAAGCCCAGCCTCTACTGGTTCTTAGTAGGAGCCTGAAAGCAATACCATCCCTTTCTCAGCCTATTTTACCTTGACTAGACAATGGAGATGTCCATATCTGAGTAAGCATTGAGGCCAGGGATGGGTCCTAAGGAGATTAAGTGTTTAAGCAGACATAGTTCAGTGTGTGTGTGAAGGAGAGAGAGACAGAGGGTCTCACAAGTCAGCTACCCTGTCTTCTGCCCAGGGACCACATGTCACTTGGGAGACAATAGCACTTGTTATTCATTTGTTTCTTCATCAAATATTTGGCAGGCACCTACTTGTTTGTGCAAGCGCTCTAATACTACATAGGTACTGGGAAGAGCAGGACAACGCAGTCACCGTCCTCTAGGAATTTATGGCCTATGGGGGTTAAACAGATGATCACAGCAGAGTGTAACAAACGGAAGAGAATCCAGAATTAGCTGTATGGAAATGCACACAGGTGATGGATATAAATAGCATCACATACACAAATCAGTGCAGGGCCCTCATGCAACTCCCAACTTCAGTCTCTACAGCACTGATTTTCAACCAGTGTACTGTGAGAGGATCTTAGGCAGTGTGCTGCCAAAAATTTTAAAGACCATTAATTAAATTATTTTCAAAAGAAGTTCAAAGCATAGTGACTATATTTTTTTTTAAATCAACATAATTTAAGTGTGTTGTGGAAGTTTAACTATAAGTTCAACTGCACCGTGAGATAAAAAAGGTTGAAAAACAGTGGTCAAAAGAAACATTCCTGTATACAAATGGAGATAGATCATACCTCAGCTTCCAGTTCTAGTCTTTTAGGGAGCAGCTCTAGAACAGCACCTTTGGACTCAAGTGATCCTCTTGCCTCAGCCTCTTGAGTAGCTGAGACTACAGGTGCCTGCCCCAACGCCTGGCTACTTCTTGGGAGAAGACAAAGAATCAAGAGAAAACAAAGAATCTAGTGCTGCTTTAGTATCTTTAACTGTAGTGTGGTACAACACAAAGTATAGGCTTTAGAACTAAATTGTCCCAGGTACTAACAAGAGTGCTGTTGCATTCTATTAGCTTGAACCATATGGAAATACAGAAATTCAGCTACTACTTTTACAGTTTCACACAGTTCATTCCCTGTATTCTAGAGATAAGTCACTTCAAGTTTTAGTTCCTAGGCTCGGCGCCTGTGGCTCAATCGGCTAAGGCGCCAGCCACGTACACCTAAGGTGGCGGGTTCGAATCCCCAGCTCGGGCCTGCCAAAAACAATGATGGCTGCAACCAAAAAATTGCCGGGCGTTGTGGCGGGCGCCTGTGGTCCCAGCTACTTGGGAGGCGGAGGCAGGAGACTCGCTTGAGCCCAGGAGTTGGAGGTTGCTATGAGCTGTGATGCCATGGCACTCTACCCAG